>VWZZ01003428.1:245-49642 GCA_013399095.1 Psophia crepitans | reverse complement strand
GGGGGGGGGGGGGGGGGGGGGTGGAGGGGGGTGTTCTTAAAATATATCAGCATGATTCTAAGTATGACTCAGCTGTCTTCCCCCCGCCCCTTCCCCCTCTGAAAGCCAAATCGCTTGCAAATCTCTGAAAAGTCAGATGGTCAAGTAGTATAAAATCCTGTCATCTATATTTAGAGTGCTTAGAAAATTGCCTGTGTAGACATTCTCTTGTCATCAGCACAAACATACAGGACTCTGGAACATGTCTGCCACATCAGTCAAAACTAAAAGAGAAAACAAAGTTGAAGTAAGAAGATAAATAAAAGATGCAAAAATATTTTTAAAACTGTATACAGTGATGCACGATTTCATAGTGTCAGTGATTTGCAAGAGTTCCATGAGCATTTGTACTTTGATTCCTACAGAAGAATCACAGTATTTTGGCTAATGCAGAGGACTGAAATTAAAATGCACCTGATGGGATATCAGAGAGTTCATTTTTGTCAATTATGCAAAATAATATTGACAACTGACCTTTATATTTAATGATCTTTAGTTCTGCTGGTTCATTTCAGAAATCTAGTATAAACTAGAATACTTGTAGAAAATCTTTGCCTTGGGAATTATCACTAGGTGATACCAAAATCTGGATCCTGAGAGCTTTGTCCCATTGCTTTAGCTGCTTTTCAACTTCTGTTTAATTGATTCTTTCATCAGAATTCAAGCTACAAATTGGATCTAAAAGGTGTCTGATCACACCATATTTTCTAAAACTGTTCCTTGAATAACCCTTCACTAGGATATTCTATGTGATGAGAGTTTATGATATTATTTTAGATTGTAAGTTGTGAACTTTAGCGTTCAAGCACTGCTGCTGTATCCTATAAAGGGCAATGTTTGGAATATGAACAAAATTATGGTCTGTCACTACAAAATGACATTCTGTTATCAAGTAATACCTGGCAAGATGAAGCAGTTGGATGAGGATCTAAATACTTCTGATATTCATCCAAAGGGAAGAAAATTGTATTAGCTCTGACTAGTTGAAAATTGTTTTGAGCAATTTATTGGACTATCGATGCCAAAGTTAGTGTTGTGAAGTACAGATTGAGACAGTAATTTTGGTCTGGAAGACAAACTTTAATTCCAGTATTAAGAAAACATAATATTAACATACATTGTTATAATTCCGACAGCCGTCAAATTAGTTGTGCTGTGAAATGAGCTTCGAGAGACGTTAAAGTGCCAAGATACTTTGTTAATGACTTCAATAGTAGGTGACGCACCAAGTATGCCTAGCACCAAAAGCATCCATTACAGAAATCTGTAACTTGGTGTAAACTAATGCTATTTGTTTCATCTGAGCGGGCCTCTCACTGGAAATAGCTGACACACACAATCCAAACTCGCCACCAGAAAAGTTGCTTCGGCTGTTACTTACACAGCTGATCACAGACCTTTTTTTTGGGCATAGGACTGTGTTATTTTATATATTTATATGAGAAAGTAGTGTAATACTCTCTGGGCAAACACGGTGCCACTACAAATGGTGACCTAATAATCAACAGAACAAAAGAACTGTCTGACTCCAAGGGACTTAACAATATTAACCCTAAAAGATACCAATTTTTACACTTTCCCGTAGATCGTAGAGTCTTTAAGGTTGGAGAAGACTTTTAGATAGGCCATAGATGTATACAAACAGAATTATGTTTAAATCAGGAGATACAATGTTACATGCTTGGTAGGAGAAATGAACCAGGGTTCATGTGATCATCACAGTCATAGGTTATGTCACATCTTACACACAGTTATGTTTCCTAGTGTCCTGGGTTTGTCTGAGATAGGGTTAATTTTCTTTCTAGTAGCTGGTGTAGTGCTGTGTTTTGGATTTAGTGTGATAATGTTAATAACACACTGATGCTCTCCGTTGTTGCTGGGTAGTTGTAGTGTCTCTGCTAAGTCAAGGACTTTTCAGCTTCTCATGCCCTACAATCTCCTTCAGGCATATACTGAGTTTTTCCTGTTCCTGATGCTGTTGAAGCAAGTTCTCTGCTTTTCTCTTCAGTTGTGCTCACCATCCCTTCCCAGTTCAGCAAACACAGCCCCATTCCACAACTGGTCGAAACTCCATCACTCCACTTTCAGCCTGTTTTATGTTGCTTTGCCTGTCTCTACTGTGGTTCTCACTACACCACACTTTAAAATTCCTTTCCATTTCATGCACTTGTTTGTAGCTTCACAATTTTTTTCACCTTTGTCATTCCCTGTGAATCCACAATCTCTGGGCTTTATCCTAATGGTTCTCCACACTCCTCCCCATGCCTAGATGGTTGTATCCCATCACACCAAACAGCACCATTTTGTTCTTCCTAATCCCATTGCAAATATCCCTTCTACCACTATCATCTACGCATCTAATATGCTCTTTTCTCTCTTGACTACTTACGATAGCAATCATACATATAAGACAAGAACACTAACATAATACCTTGAAATTAGCAGGATGTGTTCATTGACCTGAACCATTTATTCTGTTTATATTCCATCCCTTTGGTCCAACCTCTCAAAGTCGGTTTTTATTACCTCTTTCTGTTCTGCTACACAAAGATACGAAGATCAACCAGAGTTCCTCTTTGTCACTGCTGGTAGCTCACTTCTCACATACTGATTTGCATTGTTAGGCTGCGAACTCATTGAAACAAGGATTGCTCTTTTTAAAATATCTTTTAAAGGCCTTTAGGGCTTGCTTTCCCTCTCCCATGCTCTGATTCTCTACCACCTCTAACATCCTGCAGCCCTTATCTTTTACCTGTGAGACCCTCAGTTTTTACGACCACCTCCCTCCTCCTTCTCAGAAGCACTGAAAACATCACGTTTGTTTAGTCCACAAGCAGAAGTTGAAAGAGGATGTCTATTCTAGACATCGGGTGGGAGAAAAGATTTTAAAATTAAAAGACTAAAAGGAAGGGGTAGGCATCTCATATGAAATTGAGGACTCCTCTCAAAGCACTGTAGGCCTCAACTAGAATCCTGTAAGAGTTTTTAATTGACTGCTATGTCCCAAAAGAGACAGGAACCTAAAAAACTGGGGAAGAAATCCCTCCCTTTTAAGATAAACTGAAGAAGTACGAAGTGCTTGCTTATTGGCATTATCCACCCAATACAATGGAGGCCGAGCACTGCAACATACAACAGCTGCAATATTTGAATAACATAAAACAAATTATTACCATGCACCTCTAAAGCATTTCCAACCCAAAGATTCAGAAATTATGTATAGAGTCACACACACCCCTGCCCAAAGCTGGTCACACCTGTGAGGTTAGATTGGTCCACTAGAATAAATTAGATAGTTCAAGGTTGGTTTGGATGAAATTCTGGCCAACGTAAATATGCAAATTTACATCAGAGTTGGAGGCTGGGCTCAATTCCATCACTAATGAACAATGAAATGATGTGAAATAGATTAAAAGTTGTCTTGCACTGAATGAGGTGTTTTCATTCTTGTGTTTTTCCTTTCACATTTTCACAGGAAACATTCCACAAATTAACAACTATAGATATAACAATACAAAGGAAAAACAAATAGAACACAGTAGGTACACAGATGAATGTACTGCACTCAATGACTCCTATTTTTGAGTTATATTTCTAAGTCTGACATCTTACAATATCTACCAGTGCATTCTTTTATCTCATGAATGCAGTGAGAACCAGTTCCTCCATGTTTGAATCATTCTTAGAAATTATCTTGAAGCATAAACTAGAACATACTTCTTTTACTTCTAATTAGCCCACAATGTCTTTTACTTTTTAATAAGATGAACTAGTACTAAATAAACTTTATCCAGCCTAGAAGTCAATTGAGTTCTATGAAGCCTGATGATCATATGAGATCTATAACTTTTACTTGTTCTAATCTCAATTTCTGATCTATAAAATACTGTCTTCATGAATTCTTATTGATTGCTAACACCACTTTTTTTTTTTTAAAGGAGTTTATTTTCAGCATGCCTTTAATGGCAGCGCTCATATGTACTGCAAGGACATTGAACACACTGAAATCCCCAATTGTTTTTTTTCTTTCTAGGCCAGTCCTGTAGTGATGTCCTCCAGAAAAGCCAGAGTGTGGTTTAAAAGAGAGAAAGTTTTTCTCTGTTGTTCAGGCTTTGATTTTTGTCTGCTCAGTAGAATCATTGATATGCCTTGTTTCACGGATGTTTTGAGTAAAACTCAGAATTCAGAGTCCAAGCACTGAAGATTAACACAGACTATCTCTATTGAACTCTTTCTGTAGGCACCAGGCACAGCAGCACAGCAGGGTGTTTTGTTCTCAACAGTTTTCAGTCTGTTTATAGACATATGTCTATGTATGTATTTCAAAATACCCAATGCTTTCAGGTGTTTTACTAACCCCACGTTTCATGGGGGACTATCCTTTTCCTTTTTCCCCACAATGTAAAAAGCTCCAAAATATGTATATATACATATATATTAAAAATTATATATATATGTATAAGTACCTACTGCAAGAGGACAACAGGGTCTTGCATGAGAATTTAGTTGAAGTTAATCTTCAGTCTCCTACCCCAGCTCTCTAATTTTCCTGTATGCTATGCATCACTACACAAAAGAACGCTAAGGGACAACTGATGAACCATCACCAGATCTAGAGGAACTGGTAATGCATGTATTCTGGCCTGTCTGCAGAGTGTGCATGAGTGATTTCACTTATTGCATTGGAGATCTACAGATCATCGCCTCAAACTAGAGCAAGGAATTTATTTTTTCCTCTTCTGCCCACTATTTGGCCTGACGCTCAACATTGGACTTGACCCAAAACTTTAAAACAGACAACTTCTTTTAGCAACAAAGAGTGCTCAGATCGCTAGCTTCAGAGTAGGTTATAGACTAGCAATCAGAGATCAAAAGGAAGAAACCAATAAAATAACTTCCTACTCTGCACTACTTCTCAATTTAAATCTGCAGCCCAATACAGTTAATTTATCAGAGCACACAGGGTTGTGGCAGATAAGGCAAAATGCCATCAACTATAGACTTTTTAGACAGACACATAGCTAGGAATTCTTAGAAAAATGGTGTCTGAGAAGCAGCAGAAAAATCAAGCAATGGGGTCTGGATTTCTGTGTCATAGGAGAGATGCTGAGGCAAACTGGCACAGGAGAAACACGAGATTATGAACCATGTACTTTGCTTAACAGAGTCCCATTCTTTCCCTAAAGTAAGTATGGCAGTGAAAGCTCATTCACCAATGACATACGGTAAGTCAACAGGATGACTTTATTTCTTACGTAAATAGAGGTAATATCTGTAGCTTTCTGTTTCTTACCTATACGTACACCACAGAATATCTCCTCTGATCAAAATCACCGGAGGGAAATGCAGATGTATTAGCAAAACGAGACATTAGAGGAATCACTATCAGTTTGTAAAACCTTCCTTCCACTTCCCACACCTGCAAGGATCAAGGGTAGGCAGGAATTTGTGGAAGTCAGTGAAGAGAAGAACTCCAGTGTCAACCCTTCTGTCCTTCTCTCTATCATGTGGGCAACGCTTTGTAATCCTGTTGCCTTCTTCAGTATGGCCAACCTCCTGCCAAGAGAGCCCTTGGGACAAGGCCAGGACCTCCTGAACACAACAATGAATGACAGGAAAAGTTTTATCCTGTAGTTAAAGATAGTTGATCCAGGGCAACTATCCATTGTTGTCACTGATAATGGGGAGTTAGTTCTCTCCCAGTGTCTGAAACTGAACCTCCTCATTTCCTCTGAAACAAATTCTGAGAATAGTTCACTTCAGGAGGTACTCTGTGTGTGTAATACTGGCAAGTCCACATAGATTTGGCTTCCTCCATCTTCTCACATTATGCTAAGGACATGCAACATAAATTCTTTGTGCCACGTTACAAATCGCGAACTGTAACACAGCCCTTATACTATTTCATGGGATATGAACTGGGGAAAAAAAAAACAGGATGTCTTCTGGAATCCAGAAGAGACCAAGGCCATGTGTGCAGCAGGATGGGCTGACCCTGAGGGGAACATACTCAAGGTACTCTGTACAATATGGTAGGCCTCCAAAAATGCTGAAGGAACACAGGTTGCTGCATTTTTGGACAAAGCTCGGCATGTATGCGCGATTTCCTGAAAGGCCAGGGACGACTGTGCTGCCTAGGCTATTGCCTGTCACTGCCAAACCCTCTCACAGCACTCACACGACTCGTAACATATCAGTACCCCAGCTGGTGTCCACCTGTAATGCACAAATAGGATTTAGGAAGCAGAAGGACTACCTGGATGATCCCCATTGTTGTTGTACATCTCTGCAAGGTCAGGCAAGCACAGTATGACCTAGAGACATTAACTTTGTGCCAGCTGTTCTCTTATTCCAGGAGAATAATCTTGCTTTAATCTTATTTGCAAGAGTCTGATAAAAGAGAACCATTTATCATCCACTTTAAATGAATAAATCTCATTTAGAAATCATTGTGATGCAGCTTATATGTGATCTATATTGTTAACTTATCACTGCGAAAGCTGACAGGCCTAAAATTAGATCGTCCAGCTGCATATGGATCTGGGGAAGTAAGATTGAACACCACACTGTCCCTCTGCTCTAGGGTGGTGAGGAAGACTGAAGTCAGAAACAAGTACAGCAGAGAGCAGGATCCTCATATATTTAATTCCTTTGAAAGGTGTTCCAGGATCCTCCCGAAACACAAGGAAAAGATGCTGTGGAAAACAAAAGAACACTGAAGAAGTCAGCAGTGTATATTTTGGGGTTGTGGGGTTTTTTTGTGGGTGTGTGTGTGTGGGTGCTCCTGGTGAGTTGTCTGTCTGAGAAGTTAAATTGTTACCTGCCTTACAGCCTTGTTCCATTTGTGTGTACAGCTCACTCACTTTTTAGGAGCTATTGGGTAAAAGTTTGATTTGTTTGGGTTTTAATTTTTATAAAAGCATCACAGGAGCTGTAAGAGAGTTTGTATATTGGACATGTCAGCCTTGAAAATGCCACTGTAAAGTGGTGTCTGAAATGAACTATGTGGCAGGACCTCAAGACTACTAAATCCATGGATTGCTGAACATAAGCATTCAGAAGACAGAAGAATATGAATTTCCTGATAACCAGACACTTCATTGACAGGTCATACCTCATTTTCGGGCTTGGTAGAAATAATACAATAAAATATGATCTGTGACCCCCCCTCAGAGACCTTTTCTGAGAAAGTGATGATAAGGATTAAAATTACTTGTGTTCTTAATGACTTGCGTTCTAGGCGATCAGACCCTCCCTCTTTACATCTTGCACGCACACACAGGCACAGAGTGGTTGAAATTGGCAGGTGTGTGTAAGTGCATTACACCAGTAACTGTGCATACAGGCATGCTCTGTGTGAAGAAAGGAGACAAACGGGGGTGCCAGAACTTCAAAATGTCCATACAGGTCTTATGAATTCCTGTTTTGGCCACTACACTTGGTAAGACTGCAGATAACCCCTATGGACAGAAATATCTAGAAAAGATTGCACACCAGAAGATTGAGGATCTGAGGAATCCAAGAACAACAATCTGTGCAGTGTTTTGAACTGAATGCAAAGACAATTGCTGCCTCTGAAAGGCCTCTGTGTCTCTCTCTACTGATAAAACTAATGGAGGATGCTTAATGCTGTACTTACCTATCTGTAAGATGGGAATTCTGTGCAGTGGAAAGTTACCAGAGAAACCAAGTGTTGAAAAGGAGGTTTGTAATGTAGGAAGCCTCAGGGAAATGAAGAGGAAGCTTTGGGAAGGAGATAAGAGAGGAACATCCTTTTATAGCAGGGATGCTGGTCTAGCTCCAGAAATGACCAGAGCTAAAGACAAGCTAAGCTGGAAAGATTGAGCAGCTCAGGAGACCAGCCATGAGCTGCAAGAAAGTAATTTTGGACCATCCCAGAGGGACTGATCCAAGACCCCAAAGGATGTTTCAGAGTAGGAAGAAAATTGAGGCATAGAAACATATCCAGGATTAATTATTTTGTTGTCTCTGGTTTTAGCCATACGGTTAAGAGTACTGGCACATCTGAAAGGCATGTGCGTAGCATTTACGCCAGCTTCCCTGAAGAGTTATACTGTAGCCCAAGGTAGACATGCAGTTGAAATTGTGAGAAAGGCTGCTAAAGGCACACAGATGTTCGGAGATGTTAGGGCCAGTTGCAGACCTAAGCTAGTGAGGTATCAGAGGCATAAGGGAAGCAGCAGCGCTACACTCCGTTGGCAGACACAGAAATTTCAAGCATATGAGCTCAATAGAATAGAGCCCAATACAGCAGTCTGCTGAGTGTCAGGACCACAAAGACTTGATCAGATCCCTGACAAATGATTAGGCACATCTTTTCAAAGTAAGAAGGCTCTGGATTATATAAATACACAGTTAACCCCAGATAGAAATACTCTTAATTAACTGTCTCATAGTGTGCTTGAGCCATTTAATGATCACTCCTGTTCAAATTTTTACATTAATATTTTGTATAAGCATTATGAGAATATTAGGAACACAAATTATGCAAATATATCTCTTTGTGTCTTTCTATCAGGTATCTGTGCTGTTAAATTTCCACCATATAGCTGGTGTACAGTTTCATTTTTTGGTAAGTATTATTGTTGCTGCTGTCCCTGCTCTCTTCAAATCATCTTGCTGTTCAACAAATATCTGCACTGCCCTTTACAATACTGCATTCTAAAAACCTAGGGTACCAAAGCAACCCATGATAACCTTTCACTCCAGCCACTCTGATTTTACACACAGATACAGAATGCCATACAGACATACTCTCATCTCGATTTTCTTGGGTGTTCAGTCTTGCTCTGGTGCCAGTGACACCTCAGTTTCTGACTGAGTTCACACCAAATAAAGTGTTTGTCAGTAAAAATGAGGCTTTTCTGAGTACAAGGAGTACAAATTCTCAGCACAGAAGCCACTCAATTTTAATTCCCTTTGCAGACACTCTGTACAAAGCAGGAGGCAGCCTCCTCCATCTCATATAAGCCATCTCATATTAGATGTGCTGTTAGTGCATATTTCAATGGCCTCCCAGAGACACCATGGTGTACATATTGCAGTCTATACTCATAGCCTTCATGCTATCTGCTCATATAGACAAGCTCTAAAAGACATCAGATATGGACTAGAAAAAAGATAAACAACATGACAACAGATTATTCACGATCTAGACAAAAACAGGTCCATAGACTATGGTTTGAGAGCTCTACCATCTTGTACAACTCCTACTAATCTACTTATGCCAAGTTAGGTAGTTGTTAGCAAATCTCTAGACAAAACTTGACCAAAATATTTCAAAAAATGCAGGTTACACTGTTGCTGATAGCTCACATACATCATCTGAAAAAAAAAAGAGAAAAATCTATAAATTCAATGAATGAGAAAAAAAAAAGAGCAGTATGTCTTCCTTTGGCTTCAAGATGGGATGAATGTTATTTACTTTCTTATTAGCTTCACTGCTTGAATCTAAGATCAAAAACAGCACTTCTGAGACAAGGTCAAGACCATGCTCCATCTTGTTGTTAAGGAAACAGCACACAAGGTCAGAACTTGTGTCTTGCAGAGATTTTACTTTCTCATTGCAAGGTCCCTATTACCGTGGCTTCTGATAGCATAATGCTTCATAAAGAAACTACTGAAATGACTGCACACAGAAATCAATATTATTTCTTTCACCACTGATACAGATGATTGAAATATATCTCCTAGAATTAAATTGATTGGAGGGAAAGTGAAGGAGTAAAGACTAGAGAGAAAGCAAAAACTTTATAAAGTGCCAAAATCTTGGCACATGTAAATAAGATGATAATTAACTATTCTACACTACATAAAAGGAAGTTCAGGCTAATCAAGAACCGAGGTCATAAACATGACAAAAACAAGAACAAGAAGCGCTCAAGCATTCCAGCCTACTAGGCAGGGTATGAAGTAACAGTAATAAATATTTTTTCTGTTATTCTGTCCTTACTTTTAATTAGTGGCTTTTTACTGTTACCTTCCAAATCCAGCTGAAACTGTTGCAGATACAAGTTTAAAGTTTAAGATTCTGGAAGACTTAGGAGTATAAAAGAAAAAAAAAAAAGAATGTCTTTAAGCAAATCTTTAAGTGATCTTTTAATGATGCATTAAATTCCTGCATACTGCTCAAACCTAGCAGTTAGGCAATTTAAGAAATGAACAGATAAAGATGGAATTGTCATGACGCCAAGTAGCATTGACACCGAGATAACAAATATCAGCATGACAGGCTTTATAGTACTGTTATTCTCATTAATATTTCAGTCAGTCTTTCTAGTCCATTGCACCTAGGCATACAGGTCAGTTTTAGGTGATCATGTGTAAAATGAAAAAGAATAGTTACAAATCAAAATCATAATAATTTACAAGTGTTTGACTGAAAGGCGGCCATTTTTTTCTTTTTCTTATCAAGACTACTTCAGTGAGCTCCAGACTTTTCTATACTCAAAATATGAACTCCACTGCTCCCAATTCTTAGTTTTAATAAATCTTAGTTTTAATAAATCCTGCTTTCTCTAGAAGAAAACAAGTATTCATGTGGAAGAAAAAAAAAAAAGAAAATTTGAAACAACAAACGGGAGTTCCTAACTTTAGGGACCATCCAGAGATTTGCTGCAGTTTGTGCAGAGATGCACATGCAGCCCAGAACAAGGCTGTGCAGGAATACTTGAGTTATTTCTGTTTAGATACATCAGCAAGGCTAAGCAGCTCTGGCAAGGTTATACCCCAAGGTGACTATATTGCTTCCAGTAGCCCTACTAACTTGTGGATCCTGTAGACATATCCTTATATTATCCTTAGTGATCTCATTAAAGTATTAGCTCATTCTATTAGTAAAATAATATTCATGCTGTCGTGCCTTAGGGCCACACTACACTACTTGGGTTGTTTTGGAAATCACAAATTGAGAGCGTACAGTAGTCCTCTTCTCATACCTTCTTATTCAAATGGCCAAGGTTTCCTTTGATGAATGAGAAGCTTTTCTGCTGCTGGAATTACCCAGTTCAGATGCCGGATGCTTCACATTGCCATACAGCAGGGGAAGGATCTAGATATTGGTGGGGACAAGTCAGCACTCAGGCAGGACACAGCATTCATCCAAAAAGATTCCCAGCCCTGGACTAAACAACATTCCAATTGATACAGGCAGAGTGTCAAAAACTAGATAAAATCCAGATGACACTTAGCCTCAAGGCAACATCTTCAGAAAAGATCTCCTATAAAGAAAATGTTGAAAAGACACCAGTTTGAATGAGCCACAAAAAACAGATGGAGGAAAGAAGTTATATATACTCTAAGAAGAATCAATAGGACTGGAATAATTTGAGATCTGAGCCTGCACTCTGTTCCGCATGCTCAAGCCTTTAAGTGAGGACATCCCTTGAAAAAGTAATGGCACTCCACAAAGGCAAGCATCTTCCCATGTGACTTTAAGATTGAAAAGAAATCACATAAAATGAAAGCAATTGAAAATTTATGGTACAGTGAAAGCAAACTACCTCTTTTTGAGAGGAAAGAGGACCTGCTTGTTTTCTGGCCAACTCACATGGTTTAAAGAATAATCAGTGACTAAGAAACCTAATGTAATTAGGGAACTGAATAGCCTAATAGCAAATGCATCTTAAATGGAGTTGAATGCAGAATAATGGAAGGAACGAGATGAACGCTTTCTATATTCTGATGGCTTGTACTTATAACCATTTAGAAAAAGAATTAGACATCTTTCTGAAAAGCACAATGTCCAGGGGCGGTATAAAAACACCAAAGAACTTTTTAGCATTCATTAAGGAACAGATAACAAGCAATCTGAAAAATATCAAAGTGCTGTTATATAAAATCAATTGTAGAGTCACATTTCAGTTCTAGTCATCTAATTTCGAGAAGAAAAACAAACAAACAATAAAAAAAAAAACAAACCAAAAAACCCCAACAAACCACAAACAGTAAGGGACAGGTAAGGGCAATAAAAACAATTAGAAATACAGAAATATTTGCAACTTGGAACAGATTAAAAACAAAGAAAAATATTATAATTCTTGTCTGAAAAGCAAAAAAAACCACCCTGGGAATAAGACAGATCTATAAAATAAATAACTTAGAGAAAAATGCAACAATGGGATCCTAGTTAATAACAAAAACACTAGAACAGAAGAGATTTCTAAAACCAATAAAACACATGAAACTCAGTTCCATAAGATACTATTGAAACAAAGAGTTCAATAGGATTAAAAAGGGAAAGTATTGCTGCAGGCACAAGAAAGTCTCCATCTGAAGCTACCTAAAATAAATACAGTTCAGTAACATCAGCCTGCTTGCTTTCAGATATTATTATTACTGCAAAATTGTCCATGAAAGATGAGATTTTTATGTTTCTCTAAAACATGTGGTATTGGTTACTGCTGGTCTCTGGAAATGCAGCTCTAGATGGATCTTGAATCTGACCATTTTGAGAGAGGGAGGCAAAGATAGCATCCCAGAGAGTTATTTGGAAGAGAAGGAAATAAAACAACAGCAGCAAGAAAACAAACAAAAAACAAAGTACCAGGAACACGATACATATCAATGAAGGTCTTGTTGTCTTGTCACTTTGAATCACTTAGCACAAATAACTTTTGCCAAGCTGTTCAAGAGCTGCAAATGCTGAGCACTTCTGAAAAATATGATTTATAATAATGTCTGCAACTGCAGCTAAATGTTACAGAGGCTAATCATTTCTCATGCTTCCCCAGCCAAGGTTAGCTGTTCATCTCACCCATAATTGAGCTACTACTTCAGGAAGTGAAGTACACTCTGAAGGTATTCAACTTTCTGTGAAAGATCAGGACAAGGTTTAATGACTCCACGTTTTTCTCTCTCCCCATCCCCCTTGGCTCATGGTACAAAGTTTCACAGAGTATAATTGAAATAAATGGGATATTAAACCCTAAAAGTCAAGTTACATATAATTAAAATCTAATCACTGTTCACTTCAGCTACCTGCTAGGACATCATCTTTTAAGTCTCAAAAGCAACACCATTTTAAGTGATTCATTTCTGCCTGCCTTTTATTTACCAATTACTAGCACTTTTGAAGTATGTCTGCTTTGATTATTCCACGGACACCACCTAATAGAGAGGTTTGAGCTTTCCAAGCTCATTTGACAGAGATTCACAGATCAGACTCAAACCAAGGTCCCCAGGATAAAACATGCTTATTTATCCACTAAAGCCATCTAGTGAAAAATCGATCTCTCAGATGTAATGAGTTGTAAGACAAGTAAATTAGAGTACAGATTACTCTGTCAATTGGAACACATAAATTTCCTCTGTAATTAAGTATTTCATATGTGGTACATTGCATTTGGCACTGGTTGCTTTGTCTAATTACTGTACATTTTATTTTAAACGAACAAGAAACTTCCTAAAAATACCTTGGCTTCCACTTCCAAAGGTGCACGTGCCAAAACTGAGGCTCTGGAGTAACCAGAAAAATGTCCTGCCCTAGCAGGGGCTGGTATTGGAAATAAAGTGTGCTGTATAATTAATGTGCCTGTCCTTTCTCACTTCAGCCCTGCTACTGATATAAAAACAGTTACTTTAGAATAGCTCTAATCATCGCTTATCGTAGTCACAGGAACAGCATGAATATGGAAAGCAATATGAAAAATTAAAGCTTAAGTCCATAACTGAAAGAAATATTTCTATTTTAAAATGCAGCTAAGAAGAATACACAATAACTTCACACAGTTCTTAAAACATCCATTGACTCAGAGTGTGCAAATCCTGTTCAGGCTTACAGATGGTTCAGGCATCCGAAACCTGTTACACCTATACTGACAGGAGTACGCTGTGAGTTCAGGACATTCGCAGGCAACAACAACTTTGGAAGAGCAAGACCTTGGGATGGGGTGGAATCCTGGAGAAACCCAGAATATTCTGAATGCTTGAGAAGCCTATATAAAAGCTAGAGCCCGCACACTGCTGAAGATAAAGGAAGAGTTTGGAGTTTGTCCGTGCTACAATAGTAGCATAAAGGACTAGCAATAATCTGAGACCAAGAGCTCTTACATTGTGCAAACCTCTGTTCTCAGGACAGAGGTACCAGAAAGGATACAGCATCTGCATCCCAAGAGCATGCCTGCAGATCTATGGATGGGAGTGGCACCTGGACTCTTCCATTCAAGAGGAGTCTGAAACTACGGTTCAGTTCAACTAGCTCTAATAGGATTTAAACACAGAAGGCTGATAAAAACTATGTTTGCATTTGAACAGATCTGAAACTTACTTACAACCCCCAGAAAAAAAGGGCTAAGAGACTGCACACGTATGGTGGTGGAGGACCCACTGGAAATCCCACATCACCGTGTATGAACTGATTTATTTTTTTTAAAACAAGACATTTTCATATTATTCTGTGACTTGCAGGTACTGTATTTAGAACAGTTTTGCTCACTCTAGTAATAAAAAAAAGGACTGTGTTGTCTGTAGTTCTAAAGAACATCTTTGTGGACAGAGATAAAAAGTTCACTCTTTTATGCTGTTCATTTGTTCTTCAGCTCCTTCCTTTTCACTGCTGCATCTGATCTGCTACCCAGAGAAATCAAAGGAAGATTTTTCTGATCAGTGCTCCTCTGTTGGTGTCAGATACAATCAAAGACTGGGAGTTTATTACATTACAAAGTGTTGGGATTTAGTGGCAGATCAGATCAAATCGGCTAGGGGAAACTACCACGGATCAACATTTAAAGTGCATCGCCTTTTTCTTGAGTAAAATCTGGCTGTTGTCAAGGAAGAAAACTTTTCATAGTTTGATACTCACTTTGTCCTTTCAAAGAAATCACATTAAAAAAGAAAAAACACAGATGTATGAGAAAATAGTTCATTGTTTGGATTGTCTGCTAAGTGGGAATTACTATGATTTCTTATTTATTTAACACGTACAGCAAAGAAGATATTTTATTGCCAACAAACCAAAAAATATTCTACACCAAAGCCCTCCTGTACCACCAGTAATATAGAATAGAATTTACGTAAGTATGAGCTATACTTACCTCCATTCTAAGTTCATTTTCCATTACCTGAGGGATGTGAAGAGCTCACAGTGTTACTGAGGAAAAGGCCATTTCCCATCTTCAAAAACCTTTACCCAAACATTTTCCAGAGATCTAGTCAGTAGCTCAGGTATCTCCTTCAGGTCCATCTACACCATGCAATGAAGTATCGCACAAGAGTCTCTAGGCAGTAAATCTAAACGGCACAACACAGAGCTGTGTGTGATGACTAGAAGAGGTCAAGAGGCTGTGTCTGCTGAGCTCAGGCACCACACTGGAACAATGTGCCCATCCTGCATCCGAGCCTAACTGGCTCAAATACCCCTGACAGAACCTGTTCTCTCAAAAATTTTCACAAGGCGGGAATCTTTCTTGTTTTTTCAAACTCTCTTACAATCAAAAGAAATCCATTTCCAACAAGAGAGATGGAAGTCAATAAAGCTTCAGGATGCTTTTGTGAACCACGGCTTAGCAAATCTCAAAAAGCAACAGCATAATTGTGCATTATAATTCAGCTGACAGGAATCACGACTTCTTCACATGACAAGTCCCATCAGAATCAAAAAGAACACAAGGACTTTAGGTGCTGATATTGCAAATGACAGCACACAGGCAAACTGCTGAAACCACACATTCTCCCACTAAAAATCAATAGAGATACTTTAAGATCCTCCTTTCTACCCTAGTGTTGCCAATTGCTGAATTCGAGCTACATTTTGCAGTCTCAAATAGAGGCAAATACACAGAGAAAGAAAATAACTTATCTGCTTATGTTTTTAAATACTGGTTAGGATGCCCTGCAGTCCTGAGCTCTCACACAGTAAGCATGCTACAGATACATGCACACTGTGCTAAAGAGTTTACAGTGTAATTTTAAACTTGTACCCAATACACGTGACTTCTTTTTTAAGTAAGACAACTAGCTTTAGATGGCTGACCTGAGAAAACAAAACAAACAAACAAACAAAAATGCAGCGGAAAGAGCGCTGTAGGTTGTCAGGTTTTTTTTAGCCACACCATAACTAGGCAAAGTCACAGTAGGTGAGATTTACCACAGGCTGGCCGCATCAAAGGAAGAAGTTCCTAGTACTTTGTCTCCATCAGGATCAGACTAACAAAAAGTGAAAAAGCCACACTCCTTAGAGTGAAACTGCAGGAGACAAAGGTTCCGTCACTCGCACAAACAAGCCGTGGAGCTGGGCACACAGAGTGATCTCTACACCTGGGCAGCCACCAGCTCAAAGTCTACACGCACTACAGAGGGGAGCTTCAAAACTTTCCCAGTCATTCAGCACTCAGCAGGGTTTAAGATACAACTCACCTGCTAACCTTAAATAGCAGAAAATCAGATTACATAAGGAGGAGGAGAACAAATTTAGAGTACTCTCATCCTAGCACGGTAGGAATTCAGCTGATCCAACCTACCTGCCTTTATGCTGCTATCCAGTTTGCTGCTAAAATTAGGTGCCGTTGTCACTCTGTTTGTGGGCATCCACAGGATAAACATTGAAAACATGGAAATGCAAAGCCAGAACTGCTTCAGTTTAGCACATAAAACTGCATAGAGATCCATTCACTTTATTCCTAGCAGTCACGCAGACAGTATTAATCGTAGGATCTAATCTTGAGTGCTAGGTTCAACCATGCCCTAAAGCCCCAAAGAAAGCACTGCTGAAGGCATTTCTGGTTTAGTACAAAGGAACTAGATATGGGAGAATATTCAGGAAAAGTAATCCAAATTCACTTTTTAAGAAGATTAGTTAAACTGCATTAAGCTGGCAAGTGGGTGCTTTTACTCAGAATGAAAGTGTCTTAACTTGGTTTAGTTTAATTTGCTTTGGAAGAAGATCAGGAATTAATCTGATTTAATTAATCCACTGTAAGCCCGTTAATTCCTTCTGATTCTTGAGTTTTCTAGTGCAGGCAACCCCACTTTCACCTTAATTGTCAGAGTCTGAGCTTGCAGATCTAGATGGAATAGTTTAAGGAGCATATTTCAGATATAGGTTAGCACCTTCATGGCTAAACCTCGTTAAAAATTTTTGTGATCTTACCTAATACAGTTTCATTGCTAAACAAAAGAGATTAATCACCTTCAGTGATCTACAGAGTAGGCCATGTGTGCACTAAATACAACAGACTAATTTAAGGCAGGCTCACCAGATACTCTGGTGCTCAAGAGGCTTTTAGCTGATAAAGGTCAAAGGTTTTATGAGTTGGCTTGTTTTATTAACTGAACTGATATATTGAAAATACTGAAAATGGATCTCAAAAGGAAGGAAATACAGAACTTTCCTCTCTAACCTTACACTAGCTTTGGTATCCTACCCAGGTTTTTAAGAGTTCCTTCTAGACCAGTTGATAGGCAAACAGGGTAGATGCTCTGAGGTAGAAACTTTCAGGTGGCCCTGGGGCACCGATCCATCACCTGGAGATGATGCCGGTATGAGACTTGCCCAGTATTTTCAAAGATTTTCCATCTATCACCTAAAGGGTTGGTAAAATATACTGATTATTTTACAGGGCTTCTCAGGACAGAAATTACCATTATATTAGGGGAAATTTGAACAAGTGACACAGATGCAAATGATAATTCACTCCAGGAAGAGAGGCTGAAGTCAAGCCTGCTGCAGTTATTCATTTGGGTTTTGTGACACTTGTCAGCTACGTATCACAACCTTGCTTCAGGGAACAAGTAGTGAACATCTCCACTGTTGCCAGCCCAGACTAAATATTACCTGCAGTTCTCACCTGCAAATGTGGTTTTGGAAAGAGAACTGCTTGTGCTTCAGGGAGAACTCGTGCCTCCACACTTCTCGCTGTCCCAGCTCTCTCACGGAAGGGTTGCTACTCTTCCAGCCTTACATCTCCACTGACCCCAGCAGGCAGTGCTGAGGGCAACTGGGGCCAGCCACTTCCCAGAGGGACTGTTTAACCCAGGTAGAGAACAGCAGCTTCAGGCAAGACACACTGAATCCTTGCTAATGTTCCTTCTGGTCTCCAGGAAGAGGGACTGGGAGGTGTGGGCTCTAAAGCAAAACTCAGAAAAACACAAGGATGTAGTACAGATGCCATTTTGCCCTAGGAGCAGAAATATCTCAGTATGGCTCTGAGTGTAATTGCCATCTCACTGAAGTACTTAGAAAACCAGCAGCAGGAATTGTCAGGTTTCGGGTAGAGTCCGGACACCATAGGACCACAGCTCATACCTGGCTGCCCAGCTCCAGCACACATTTGTACTCTGCCTACACTAAACTAGACTTACTTTTGCAGAAAAACTATGTCAGACTCTTTCATGGTATGTTGTTCCTGGCCTGCATTCCTCTGTCTATCACCCAATGAGCTGATGGCCAAATCACAACTGATGACACATTTCACAACTCAGAGGGGTATATGGCCCCTCAACCACTGACTGAACAGTAGCTGTCCTACCTGAGCATTACCACATACTCTCCAGCCAGTTAAAAACATCACCAGCCACTGGCTGCAGCAAGGAGAAGGGGAGAAAGCCTCTAATACTACCACGATGTGGCCTCTTCTCAGAGATAACTAGTGACAGGACAAGGGGCAATGGCTGCAAGTTGCTCCAGGGGAGGTTTAGGTTGGAGATTAGAAGAAATTTCTTCTCGGAAAGGGTGGTCGGGCATTGGAACAGGTTGCCCAGGGAGGTGGTTGAGTCACCATCCCTGGGGGTGTTTAAGGAAAGGTTGGATGTGGTACTTAAGGACATGGTTTAGTGGGTAATAGGTGGGGGGGGGCTGGTTGGACTGGATGATCCTTGAGGTCTCTTCCAACCTTAATGATTCTACGATTCTATGATATTTTGGGTTTGCGCAGCAAGATTTTGGGGGGGAGGGGGGACATNGGGTATGCCTCATCACTGGTTACCTGAACCTGCACTGTGCTTTCTTTCACATTAGAGGCTGTTTAGGTCATCTCTAAAAGAGCAGAACTGATGCAATTAATGCACATTTTGACTAACCCCTTTTGACTAATCCAGTTGCCACAGTAATAAAGCCATGATGACCTAAGTCCCAACTAATGAGAGTAACCTTGCTTACAAGTTTGAATAGATTCATCTAGGAAGTTAATCCTAGCAGGTTGTCACAAGCCTGCAAAAGAAGTAGTTTTGTGCGGTTAGGATTCTCCAAGATTGTTAAACTTCTACAACAGCAAAGCAGGTAAAACCTTAAATTTAGCACTGAATAGCACTTTCTATTTTAAGGCATATTTATGACAATGAAAACTGCTATCTTCTACATACACATACAAGTGTTATTGTTGGGGGTTTTTTATTGATTTAGAAACAGATGCATTTTCCACTAGCCAGACATTAAAGCAAAAAACCAAAAACCTCACTCTGTAAACAAAATATATTGACCATAAAAGCCAAACTCCATGATGAATACAGAAATAAAATCTTATGTCTTAATCATAATATTACCTGACTGTCAGATACAGCAGACAACAACAACAAAAAAAAAGAATGGTCAGTCTACAGAGAACTACAGCAATATATTGCTGTATTTAAACGCAAGCAATAGATAATCGAATATCCCCATCACCATCTTGTGCCTTGCCACTCTCTAGCTCATCTACTTTGATTTTTGAATAGATGGGAAAAAGAGAAGTCCATGACTAATGACATTTTCTAAGTATTCTGCTTTACATGTATTTAACTTCTTCACAAGAGGAAGAAAAAGTAAGGACGAGGGGAGTACCTCTCAGAACTGTTGCTACAGATAGAGAATTCAAAATGCACGTTATCCATCACAATGGTTATTTGTGTAGATTTTCAAAATTTGGGGCGATATATATATATATATATAAGATATTTCCAGACAACATAATATAACATGGGATTTCACTCAAAGTTTTATAATACCATGTTAAGCAAGGTAGAGAACGATATAGGAAACTGCTACATTAAGTGACACAGACATCATGACTTTTCACAGGTTTTAACAGACTATAACCTCAGGACAAAAGGAAGATGATTTGTTTGTTGCTTCTCTCTGTGCCAGGCCTCAAAGACCTCAGAGCCTGTGATTGCAGAGTCACTGGGCTTAGCGATGCCAAGAACTTCACTCAAATCATTCTTGCACTGTTTCAAGGGGCGGACAGAAACACTAACAATTCAGCTGCTGCCCCAAAATCTGCTCTGGCATGGCTGTGGACCACAACACAGCTGATGAGATATATGAATGTCATGGTTCATCAAGAATCAAATCTCAACTCAAGTCCTGGAAGACACTGAAGCTACTTTGTGTGAAGGTCTTTCCTAGTCATCTTCTTCCTTCTTAATCGTAGCCCTTCTCTTCCTCTATTAGTCAGCCCTCTCAGCTTTTCCTGTAGCCTAAGGACTACAGAACAGCTCCCTGAAGTGCCTGATCCCCACAACCACCAGTCTGCTTCCTGCCTGTGCCTTTCTAAGTCTTCATATCTGCAAAGTTATCAGCATTGCTTCTGACCAGATCTTTTCCAGACTCACTCCCTTCCATCACAAATCATACTACTTGTACACCTTCTCACAGCCTGCTTTTCCTACCAGCAATCCTTTTTCAGCATCTCTCATGACCATATTTTTTTTACCCTCAGCTTTTCCATGTTTCTTTAACAATGCTACCTGCTTCCTGCCTCTTCTTCTGTTCTTTTTAGTTCTTACAATTCCTTTGCTTTCACAGATGGCTCAGCATGCCCTTTTCTCACCTCTTCCACAGGCTGTATATGTTTCTGTTCTCCCCTCAGCCTACCCTCTGCTCTTTCATTCTTACATTAGTTTTTGAAGCTACATTCAACAAAATCTAAACAAAAAGCAGGAACAAGAGAAAGCACTAGTAAAGCCCTGATCATAGTTCCATACATCCTCCAGCAAAGTTTAGCTCCCGTGGCCTTGCTAACAGCTTAAGGAGGGCCAGTAGATCTCATTCAGGTAACACACCTGGAGCAGTAAACGACTGCACTCAGCTGCCTTGGCTCTATCTCAGATCATTAGCACAGAGATATCGCTGTGCTCCACGAAGCCAGGCATTACTCTCAGTTTGTAATATAAACACTGCATAAGCCAGCAAAACTTAACACAGGACAAAACTACTTACTTCATGTTAATAAAGCATCCTGGAAAACAAATTCCCAAAGGACTACTGCTTTTCCCGTTGTGTGGCCTGCAGCCTCATGCCTTTCAGCAATCCGCTGAGGCAGTCAATAACCACTCTGAAAGACACCACTGCCCATAGTGAATTACTGCTTAATTAGATGGAGCTGGGATGTTCTATCACATGTGCAATGCTTTATGAATAACATCAAGTGTATCCTGCTTTCTTAGCATTCATTCCACCACCACACAAAACCTAGGAAGTGACAGCTTGCTACTGGGAGGAAATCTACCCAAAAGAGGTATCTGTTATATTTCAAAGAAGTAGTGTAACTATAAACAGTTCAAACAACTCAATAGTCTGCAGTGCTGTCAGTCATAAATGCTTATGTGGGGCAGGAGCAGAGAAAAGCTCCAGTCAATATCAGGACCCCACTATGATGAGCTGCATCAATGTGGGAAAACAGCCTGGTACGAGTTTCTCCTCAAAAGCAGCTCCGTGGTCACTTCCCTTCCATGCTCACTCTAATTCCCCAGTAAGGCTGCCTTTATACTAATCTGCTTCCAAACTAGTTTGAGGCAATTTCTGAAAGATCCTCTGTTTGGATTAAGAGTGGCCACATGAAGAGTTTGAGCAAAAATAGCTGGTATGCTTTAAATTCACATTCTAGATTGTTTTGAAACAGCTTTCATGTACAAGCTTATAACTTAAACATAAAATCTCTGCCTTGAAGGATTTATTATCCAAAAATCCAATCTTGCAAACACTTATACACCTTCTCAGCTTGTGGCATACAATTAAACCCTTCCAGTGTGTTTTAAGAAGGTTACGTAAAATTTCACGATCTAAAATGTTAGGAATAGCTTTTAATTGCCAAGTTAATTGGTAGTGATCTCTCTTATGTCAAACTCATAACAGCAGGTCAATAAATTCAGTGAGAGGACTTTCAAAGCAATATTTGAATTTCCAGTTCATAAGAGAAGACTAAAATCAGCATATACTTGAGTGAATACTGCACTTCTCAAGAGGCTACAATCACTTATACTCCCCACATTTCAAGTGTTTTGTTAGATCTAATACTATAAAGACACATGTTAACAGTTTAATTATTTGGTTAGTCATTATTGAGGGCTTTCTATACAAAATTGGCACAAAATTAGTCCTCTGATTAATTTAACTCTTAAGAAGGTAGTGCAAAGAGTGAACAGAAGGACGAAGGAAGATTGTAACTAATACTGCTGCTAAAAGGTTTTGTAATTTGTGTAGCACAGAGAAAGTCCCTACAAACAAGACCTAAAGAAACATTGTGTGAGATACATACATATATATATATATATGGGGCTAGAAGTCCAGGAGAACAGTGATGGTAGTCCAAATAATTCCAAAGGTTAATTAAATAATTAGAGATGCTGGTGAAAAGTCATTCCAACCCCGGTTCAGTACAGGGCTGAGGGCAGTAACCATCAGGTCTCACAAACAGGTGACACTCTGCAGAAGGGCATAACCCCACTGAGAGCAAAGGCGGTGTACTAATTCCATTGAGCAGCTTTAATGCTAGGTCTCTGCGAAAGGTCCTGACTTGATGAAGCTGCTATTCTCCAAAGGAAACCCTGAGGAAATGTAATCAGAGGCTCTAACTAATGAGTGGAAGATGGACAGTGTGACACTGAAGGCGCAAACATTAATGGCAAACATGGGCAGTGCATATTGGACTAGTTATCTTTCTACATTAACTGTCATCATTGATATGACATGTAATGAAAGCGGGTAATATACTAAAGACCATGAACTTGGTGAATGTATGTGTAATTCACCTCTTCTATAACATTAAACATGTGACATTAATAGCTCCAACAGGATATTCAAGTACCAATTCCTCAGCCCAGCCTGGACAAGAGTAGCTAGCCAGCAGTTGAGCCCTCAATACCCACTTCAAAAAAAAGCCATCAAGCCCTCACATTTTTATTCCAAACCTCAATTCTCAAAGACATGGACCATGGGTGATTGAAGACATTAAAGCTTTTGAAAAAAGAGGGATATTGAGTTCCTACAGAGAAGAGGGAGAGTCCCATTGGCTACTCAGTGCAAACTTCAAAGCTGAAGCAGTGAAAATAATTGGGAAACCACATTGGAGGGAGGCTGCCCAAGAACACAGATATATTTAGGCTCTGGTTGAAAAAGGGTAAGTGTGTCTACCTACTTATTAAGACTAAGTGGATTTTTTATGTGTGTTTGTAACATTTTCTTTGTATCGGCAGGCAACAGTATGGCCTTAACGCTTGCTTGGCCTTGTTTGGCCAGTTTAGTTTGTCTGAATTTGGCTACAAGGTGGCCTGGGGAGAAAAACCTGAACTGAGCAGACAGTAAAAATTTCAGTATGACAATGATCCTCGCAGACCTGCAGGCATTTTTAGGAGACCCAGTGCTGCAGGGTACTTCTTGCTACATTGCTAATGACTCTGATTTGCAGTTGGTATCTGGTGCCAAGCCTTGGGAAACAGTTCCCTGTGGCAAACACAAACCAGGATTTCTCTTGCAAAGAGCAGATGGATGAGCGGTACCATGGGACTCAAGGCAAAGCCTGAGGCATCACACTTGGGAAATTTTCAGTTATCTTTCTGTTCCCTGATTCCATAATTTCAGGAGAGGTTATAGAAGAAGCCAGGCAAATACTGCCATAACCTAAGTAAAATTTCTGAAAGTCATACGGTTACATTGCTTTACTGGTTACACTATAAACTGGTCCTTTTTTCTTAATCAAGACAACTGCTGAAATGTGTTTCACTTCAGTGGTGATAAATGCCTTTGGTTCTCAGCAACGCAATTCATCGTGGATACTTGAGAGTACTACAGATAGATCAGGTGGGATAGTGAGAAGAAAGAGGGGTGACAGCTGCTATTTTAGAGGCCAGTGGATTTCATGTGGTAGTCTCTTTCCTGATTTACATAGTGTAATGTTGAACATGTGGGGAAACCCCCTCGACCAGCTGGTTGTGAAAGTAATTTGGGTTTGTATCTCACAGTCTGCAGCTGCCTGGCTTGGATAGAGAGTCACCATTCTCCAAGTGATTCTCACCTTAAAATGAGTTTTTGTTATTCATCATGTGTCGGTCCTCATCAGCTACAGTCTTGGTTTCTTTGGGTTATGACAGTTCTGCCAGGCATGTGCTTTTCATGGGAACTTAGTGCTAGCAGCCCCACAGAAACAGTCTGCATGAAAAATTCATTTACGTCGAATCACTGCAGCATCTATTTTATCAAAGCAAGTGCTTCTACGCTCAACCAGTGTAAGCCACAGATGGGAGGTTTTAGGCAATCAGCTGCAAGATTAGAAAGAAATTCAAATATATAACCCACTTGTACATTTCTGAACTAAAAAAAAAAGTCCAGTAACATAGGAACAGTAGGCAGCAGGTCACTGCTGTCCATCATATATTTTATCAACTTCAGTAATGGTACATGGATATTTATCTGGGATGAAAACACAGTTGTATAGCCTACTTTGATTAACTCATCACATAAATCCTCTCTTACAGGAATTTTTAGGAGGTATTGAAAGCATTATTAGAAATGTCAAGGCTAGAACTGTCAGGAGCTACAGTGGAGGGGGCCTCAGTTGAACAAGGCAGCGCATAACAAGAAGAAAACCATCTAAATTAAAAACGTTTGATTAATTTAGCTTTCTTACATGAAATCAAAACCTCAGTTTGTTTTCTAATCTTTCCCTCACTGATCAGAAAAGCATCTCCATTTTAGAACATTATTATGATTTAGTTTCCTGCTGTGATTTCCCCAAGCACCTTTGTCAATTGGATGTCTCAGGCCAGGTGAAGTTTCATGAATGACTGTACTGCTGGTAAGTTTTAAGCTTCTTATAGTTTTAATATTGCCTCAATAATTACATATTCCTCATATATCCAGAAATAAACATAATTTTTCAAAGAGGTGATATCAGACAAAGAAGACCCAGATGGAGTTGAAGTCCTTAGCGGACCTGTGGATGATGAGAGGACATCCCCCAGACTGAAGAATGAACAATACTGTTCTGGAGTTCCTAAGAAACCTGTGAAGACTGTATAAACACCAGGAGAAGTCATTAGACCCTTGGAAGGAAAAGGAATTTTATGTGTTGTTGCTACTAAAAGACCCAAATAAAAATGAGTAAAATTAGAAACAAAGTTTTTATAAGATTCTCTCAATTTTTATTCCAAATCTCTTCCAATTCCTAGATGTAGGATTTGTGATACTAATCTATTTTTTAGCAGCTACCCAGCATTTTTACTAAACAATTTCCTGTCTTCGAAAACATTTACTTCATGTGCAAAATAAAAAAACAAATATCACAAAGCTGGAAAGGTCTCCATTTTTTGTTTATATATGAAAATCTAAGTATTTTATTTGGATGTTTTATTACAATACCTCGTGGAAGTCATATGGTGGTTGCTGAATGCTCCCGTTCTCCTCTGCACATTGTGCTCCCTAGCTGGATTTTCTCTTCCATCCTTAAAGACATTCTCTCGCATGGGATGAGGCTGTCGTAGTCCCATTAGGAAAGAAGTTATGAGCCAATAGGGAAATATTTTCAAATTCAAAATATAACTGATTTGAATTAAATATTCTATTTGCAAGTGTTTTGTCAAACCCCCCCCTTTTTTTTTTTTCCCAAGGCAACAAAACCAAACTACAGTCTCCACACAGCTTTGTTTTTAAATTTTGTCAACACTGGGAAACCACCAGGTACCACAATGTTTGTCCATAAAAATGATTTATCTAAGAGTAGGAAAGCTAGAACTCCCCAAATTTAGGCATAATAAACACAAAGAATTTCTGCAATGACAGTAATACTACTGAAATTATTACTATTAGAATTTAAATCATAGTCGGTCAAATTTAATTTATTCAGGCAGAATTTGTTCTTTTTGTAGGAACATCTGTGAGAGGGGCTGTTGGAAAAAGAGGCAGTATCCCATGCTTTATTCTGATTTCTTTACTAAACCAAATATATTTACCTAAAGTAGGTAATGTTCAGCATAGTAAATGCAGAGGGCCACTGCAGCCAGGGAATGTGAAACTCTTTGCCCTCCCCAGAAGGAGAGCAAACAGGATCTGTGAGAGACAGAGAACGAATGCCTGAGATTCTCCAGTATAAAGCAAGCATGCCCTCTAAGTCTGTCCTACATGTTAAGGCACAAAATGCTTTCTTCACCACATTATTCAAAGTGAGAAAAGGTGCGATACTGCAAAGGGGGTGAAGAATGGTAAATATGAAGGAATAATGTCATAATAACCCTACTAAGATTCTTTGTGTTAGTACTACAACCACACATGTTCTTAAAAAGACACATTTTTAAATCTGTTGTGTTTCTTAACATATATACTGTTTGTTTCCCTCTTCCCACACACTTTGACAGGTAGTTTCTTTCTCATTTTGTTTTTCTTTCCTCTGTTTTTCAGGAACAAGAACTGTGTGCGTGTTTTGAATTTATAGCACAATAAGAACATATTGAATTTAAAGCCATAATCTAATCTAAAGACATTCAAATCACTACAAATAATAAAAGGCAGATATAAATTGTCCTAGACTGTGTAGTTCTAAATGCAAGAAATATGACTCAAGATTAAGTTGCAGTGGCATTTTGGCTGTCTCACTATAGACGAAGCAGTGATGGAACGCCTGCTCTGATCTTCATAAATTGAAGTTCAGCGCCTGTGTAGATTTTGAAATGCCATTTGCATATGCAAATAGCATTATTGTTATGTAAAGTGGACATTTATTCACATAGCAGAGTGGAAAATGTGTGATATGCCTATGCACAATTAGCGCAAGCAACTGTGCTATCCACACACACAAAAGAAACCCTAATTACAAGAAGCAGCTACCAAGTAACTTCCAGGTCAATGCTACGCTTTCCACGCTTCAGCAGCACGCAGCCAATGACATTACTTTAACAGTTATTTTCAGAAATTGCCAATAATCCAACAAGGGACAGAAATTAATTTTCAGATGTAATAACAATAGAGAGATGACAGTCATATCCCTCATATTGAGACAGGAGGAAAAGCAGAGACTGTTTAAGTCAGTGTTCCTGAGAACAGTTCTGAGAGCACTTGCACTCCAGCAGACCTGAGATGCCATCACTTTACCATCACAGATCACTCTGTTCTCTGGCTACAGCAAATACTTCTCCAACATCTGCATGTGTATAAGGCTGCAAACAGATAGATAAGTCAATGAGACACATACTAAAATCACTGCAAAGTAATTCATCCTTCTGCTTCAGTTTTCATCCAAAAATAATTAATACATGCAGGTCAGGTTTGGCAGGGAGGCTTTGATAAGCGAGTGAAACTATGAACAAAATCTTTCTTAGGAGAATAAAAGTTACCTCATGATGACTTTGAGTCTTTCTCATATCATCTTGAGATGAGATGCATTTCTTTATTCCCAATTTATTTATCTGTGGGAGGTCCAGTCTGAAGCATAAACAAGATGGCAGCCCCACCAAGAGGGGAGCAAAAGTGTCTTATTCAAGGAACAGAGATACTTAAACAATGACCAGAATATCTGTGAATGAACACTGAAGGCACATTTTTGATCCATGTTACTTAGTCTTATTTAAGACACACTGATCATAGAATCATAGGGCTGTAATATCATAGAATCATAGAATTTGGTTTGGAAGGGACCTTAAAGATCTAGTTCCAACCCTGCTGCCATGGACATGGGAGACCCTCCACAACCCTTTAGGTAGCCCAAAGCCCCATCCAACCTGGCCTTGAAGACTTCCAGTGATGGAGCATCCACAGCTTCTCTCAGAAACCTGTTCCAGTGCCTCACCACCCTCATAGTGAAGAAGTTTTTCCTTATATCTAATCTACGTCTATCTTCTCGCAGTTTAAAGCCATTACCCCTCATCCTATCACTCCCTGCCCTTGTAAACAGTCCCTCCAGCTTTCCTGTAGGCCCCTTTAGGTACTGGAAGGCTGCTATAAGGTCTCCCCAGAGCCTTCTATTCTCAAGAGAACCTCAACTCTCTCAACCTGTCTTCACAGGAGAGGCGCTCCAGCCCTCTGATCATCATACAGTTGTCAAAGTTATCATATATATAATTGCTGCCATTTTCATGGAAATAAAGAGTATTCATAAAGTCATTTGACTCTGCTAGTCCTTCTTTACTCATAGTGAAATTGAGTAAGAACATGGTTTGAAGCTGAACAGAAGCCTCCCCTCCAAAACTATTCTTTGTGAGCACCTCTACAGGTCTATACACACTTTAGTCTTTACACTTTAGCAATAACACAGCTGTTCCCCAAATGTGTTCAACAACTGTTAGCTAATGCCATCAGTTTCATAGTGTAAATGGGTCCTAAAATAGCTGGAACAGTATGTCCTTTACCATTATATCTTCTTGCCTGACTGCCAGACTGTTCTCTTTTCCTTTTTTGATGGATTAAGTAGAACCACAGCAATTTGTTGATTTGAAAACTAAGCAGTCTGTTTAAACTGCCTATGTGCTCATTCACTGCTGTCACTGACTTTACCTGAATTCATTTTGGAGCCTGCATTACAAAAGCTTTATTCTTGAGGAATTTGCATATGCAAGAGTGTTGATGAATCCAATAAAATAGACTCATTTCATATCTAGATGCATCTTTAAAGATTTAGTTTTTTGGCTCAGTCGCTAACATTGACTCCTTTCACTTGTCTTCTTGTCTGTCTTTTTAGGGGCATAGGTTGATTCTGCAAACATTTCACTTGTAAGGGATGTCCTTTCACAGATGCCTCTCTCACTGGACTGTGCAGAAATGCTAGCAATTACAGCACCCTTCCAAGTTTTGTCAGCAGCAACAGCGCTTTATTCAAGCATCAGTGTGATGTTTCTTGAGACCAGCAAAGAAAATAGGTCCAATTCCATTGCCAGAAACCAGGAAGGAATTGATTAACTAGAGACTTGACATTACAAAGATGTTCTTCTCCATGACTTAAGAGCTCTCTACTTCTCCATTGAGAGGTATGTGGATCACAGGCCAGCTGTTATGGTTTGGTTATGACACCTCTTCCACTCAGAAAGCATAACTAATGTTCTGTTGCCCTTTGTCCCAGAGCAAGAAGGGAAAAAAAACCAAAACTAAACAAAACATTTGTTACCCCAAAACCTCAAAATGGAGCAAAAACTTGCACTGGCACAGTAGGGAACATTAACAAGGTCAGCTCACTCTGCTTTTTCCCCTAGCTCACCAATAGATGGTGGCAAAGACCCCCTCCGAAGCTGCCACTCGACTTGCACACTTAACATTTTTTAAATCTCTCCAATAACATAAAATGGGGACGGCAGATGCAGGCATCCTTTTTGCAACAATCACCCATAAACAAGTGAATCGGGTTTTATTTCTAACATACCTGTACATAATTATTCTGTTAATGCTCGCTCTCTTCATCTTCAGATATGAATGTATTTATTTCTTCTTTTGTAAAGTAACGATAGTGTTTCTCTTTAATTTCACGCAACAGAGCATGAAGAGGAAGATCAAAGCAAGCTCTTCTAAAATAGGTTAAGAAATTATACTTGTTCCTAAGAACTCAGCACATCCCTGCCTGAAAGGGAGGAGGGACTGGAGAAGACACTCGCAGAAAGTGAATTCAAACCCTTGTTACAGTATGTAACATTTGGAAGAGCAGGCTGCTCTCTTCTGAATTGCCAACGGCTGGGGCAACTTCATGTCGTTTCAAGGGACTCCACATAGCTCCATGCCTCTCTTGGCCACTGTGTCAGGCTCAATGGAGTTTTGATAGCTCAGGGGAGCCAAGTATCAGAGTCTTGTTATGCAGTACTTGGTGGTAAAATCAGCAAAAATTATTTTGGTTTGATTGCAAGGCTTTTTAAGCGCCATCTTTGTGCTTCAGGAACCTAATTCTGCCTGACTCAAGAAGAGAGCAGTACAGGTAGAGCACTAACGGCAGCTGCTAGTCGCTAGCATAGCTGATACATAAAACAGGAGCTCTGAATATTTGCAAAGAACCCATCACAGTACTGGCTGAAGTAAACCAGACATGCTGGCCAAACTACATAGCACATAGTGATATCCTGCCTATCTTACTATGACATTGTTTTCAGTTCATGATATTTGCTACCTCATTTCGTGATTTTGTATAATGCTGCCAGCAAATGACTGACTCGCCCGTTCCACACCACCTTTTGAGAGATGGCCAAGCTTTTACTCTTTCATTTGAGAACAAGGAGCTTTGAGGTTCTCGAGTTCAAACTGGTAAAAGCCCATTGTTTTAGTCTCTTTGCTATCAGATTCACCTCTGAACATAACCATGCTAGTTTCTTTTACCACATACCTTTGAAATATCTAAATACAGAAATTCCTTGTGAAGTGCTCTGCACTTATATGCTTTTTAGTTCTTTGCTTATTTGCAGTAACTCATCTCCAAGCTAGGGATCTATGGTCAGCTTATTTGTTTAAGTACCCATCTGTCAGTGTAAATAACCCATTGTGCTTCAAGCTTTCAATCTTGAAAATACGAACAAAAAAGATATTCTCAGCTGTTTTTTTTTCCTAGCAAGTGTAAGAAGAACTTCCCACACTATTTTGCACAGAGAATAATCGTTTAAAATTTTATATGGGGAATGTAAACTAATTTTTCTAAGTCATAAACCTTATTTTTCCTTCTGGATTTGAAATGTAGGTGTGTAGAGAGTCCAAAAAGACATTCCTAGTGACCCATGGGACTATTTCCTATCAAAAGAGAGAAAAAGCAGCTCTGAACCAGATATCTGTGCTGTTGGACCGGGTGAGCTCCAGAGATCACTAACAACCTAAATTATTCTGTGAATCTATGACTCTACAGTTCATTCGCCTACCAGTTTACTTCTGTGGATTATTTGTGGTAGAAGGGTTGTGTTTCTAAGAAAGACATAATTCAAAACAGAGAAGATGGATTAGGAGTTCAATTTCCCTTCTTATCCAGTCCTGAGCTGATATAAACATAGAAACTGATGAAATACTCAGGCTCCCAAAAGGCAGTGTAGTGTGTGTACTAGTACTTTGCTAAGAGATCATAACACATAGTGCACAAACCTCCTAATACTCGAAGTCTAGACAGCTCCTCTTTTACCTCGGTAAGATATCCCTGTCTTACTGGGTCGCGTCCTCTTCACTGTGTCTACATGAAGTGAGGTGGTATCTTTACTAACTTACAAGCAGATGCTAACCTCAGGGTTGTGTCCTATGCCTTAATCCATGCCATCCAGAATCATCTTATGGTTTAATTTCATCCATGCATTTAGCTGAGACAAGAGTATGGAAAGAATTTGCACTAGGATTTTTTTTATTATTACTACTATTATTATTATTAATAGATCAAGATGGACCGAATCTGGTTGTGTTCCCAGCCACCATCCTATTTATTCTTCATTGGCTTTTACACTTGTTTTTTTTTTATTGTTTTCTGATGATAAAATGTATTCCTGAAGGTTTCAATACTATGTAGTTTTCTGTAGAGCCAGCTGGGCAACAGCAGCAAAGAAAACTAACAGTAGCCCTACCACAAAGGGACAAAATCAAGTAATGGTTCAAATAGTTTAGCAAAAAAGCTAGGTGAAGGTGTAGTGCACTGGACTGAAGAGTCCTCACCCTTTTTGTCAGTGTACTTCAAAGAGATTCCTTGGGAAGCATGGATTATGGCATTTCTTGGGCCAAATATCATGGTGGCCTGAGGGCAAGAAGTGAAAAGACACCTTCAGAAGTCAAAAGATTTCCAAACCCACCAGCTGTGCTCCAGCCATCCAGCAAAGACTATATGCAACACAGACACATTTTAAATGTGGTTTTCCCATCTAGCAGTGTGTGCTGGTTCTAGGGTACTGCTTTGATCTAAAAAGCTGCTTCAACATCTGCAAGTTGAATTGGGAGTAGTGGTGGGAGCACTAGGGCTTCAGTTTGTGTAGGCAGGAAAAAGGGACTGCTTGTTTACTTGAAGTCATGGCACAGAATGGAGGGAGCAGCATTCAGCCTGAAGAGAAATAGTAGGAACTTCAGCATACCAAGTATAATTATTCCTAAAAGCTCAGCACTTGATCCAATGTCTATTTAAGTCACTGGGCGTTTTTCATTGACTTGTGGTGATAGATAAAATGGGCCATTAGTGCACTTTTTAAAAGCTCAGCTGAACAAACACATCACTAGCTGGTTCAGATCTTTTTTATAATGCCTTTCCTTCTCTCTCAAATACTGCATTTATCTCTGCTCTTGTCCTTTACCCAGCCTGTATAGTAACACTTTCACCTGCATCACACAAGGAGAAATTCTCAGCCTCTTTTCCTCTTAGTAAGAGAGGATCTGTTCCATTTGTGTCCTCATACCACTGTAGCTCTGAAGATTAAGAAACTTTATCGGGGTAAAGGTAGATTTGGGTACTTAATGCTGTATACCCAAGCTTTTAAAAAATAATTTATTTTTCTTTAAAATTCTAATTAAACTACTTTGCTAAAGTATTTCAGATCTCTCACTTTGAAGTACAGAGGAGTGAAAGAACTGGGCAATAAGCATGGATTCATCAAATGACAAGTACTTTGAATTTTTCTACTCATGCTGGACATTTCCCAGAGGAGTAAAGAAAGAAAAAGAAAACAACTTTAGAGAAGTCATCTGCATTATACCAAATTGCCATTCCGTTCTGCCTTCTAAAAGGGTCTTGTTAACTGATGGTAGTGTGATTTAATAGCTAAGATTAGGTAAAAGTAGATACCATGGAGAAAACACACAGCAGGAATAAAACACAGTAGCAGGTTCTCATTTGCTGCCCACGTACTGTAAACTTGTGGGTAACTCCATGTGTGTTAAGCACCCTGTATTAAATTCACAGAGAAAGAGAGCCAAAAAACAAAAGCCACCAGCTTTAGCTCTCTGGACCAGTAACACCTCCCACCTGCAATGGCACTTACTTGTTTGCTTTTTATTTTTTTTAATTTTCTGTTTACTTGTGATGTAGTACACCCAGTCCTAACAGCATTGTCCATATCAAGGAACAGAGCAGGGGCAGAAGGGTCAGTGACAAATGCAGGTTACTCACTTTTCATTGTGGGTCTAGGCTACCAAATGCAGATGTTTACCTGCTGTTTTACTTGCCATTGCACCACAGGAATAGAAACGCTCAAAACTAAGCAGTCCTGCAGCATGATGCTGGAATTCCTACAAAGATAGCATTATTCTTATTAGTACACAAAAGCGGCAGGTCAACATTTCCAGAAGCATCTCAGCTGCTTAAAGGCCTGCGTGCTGGTGAATGTCCTTCCCATTTGAAATGCAACAAGCAGTTTTTGGAAGGAAAACCTTTGAACTGAAGAATAACATCATTTTCATAAACATTGACAATGTTGCTGAAAATGAAATGCTGGAAATGAAACATTTCCAGATAACATTGCCTTTCAGCTCCCCTGTGTTTTATGAGACAACAGTGAGTCACAGCGTAACAACCTCAGTGACAGGCAACACTGCTGACACAGCGGTATCATGATTCAAAAAACACACAGTGTCACATAATTAGAAAATAAATAGGTGCTGGTACTACCATGGTGTCTCCACTCGGTGTTACCTGTGCCTCTGTTTCCTGCCCATGCGAGCCTGAAGCAGTGCTGCCAGGTCAGCTCCCCTGCCCCAGCAGCAGGGAGCTGGAGGAACTGGGATGGTTCCACATCCCTGTTAACCAGCAGCTCTCCTTCCTCTGCCCAGGGTGAACGCCAGTCTGCCACTTTTGTGAGCCTGTGAGGACCTAAAGGTCTGGGGAACAAAGGAGAGGAGAGAGGGATCTTACACTGTTGTACCCCATGCTGCGAGCTCCTACCAGGGTGTGAAGCTCTTTGTTGACCAGTGCCAGCTCCCCAACCTTTGTCCCCAAGCCAACTAATTCCTAGTCTGAAATCAACTGCTTTGCAATAATTCATGGGAGAATATTTTGTCTCAGTATTATTACACATTCACTAGGCATTGTCCCTGCCTAAGCCACCTAAGTACCTCCTATAACAGTAGCAAGGGAACAAAACTGGAGAATGCACGACTCGGCCTCAGGAAGAAAGGATGTCAGCAGGGGGGGACACACACGACACGAAATACCCTTTTGTTATTCATGAAAGAGAACACTATTTCATTTTAAATCAAATCATGAGGCTTTCTGTTTGTCTGAATCATAGCTTTTTGCTGATACCCTCACTACTCACCATGTCTAGAGTTTCTGATTTTCCATCTGGGTATTTAACAAACAACATAATTTGCCTCGTAAATCTTTGTTAAGATCTTTTGAATGCTGGCTACTTCCCCACACACAGGCACACAAATGCACTCCCATTTCCACAGCAGAGCACCACATCTCAAAGCAGGAGAATGAAGGAGAAAAATACCCAACACCACAAAAACCAGCTGTAGCACAGCCCTGCGAAAACGAATGTTACGAAAGCTGTTACAGATCCAACCTTCCCTTGAATTTTCAGAATGAACCCAGCTTTACCTCCCTTGTCAACAAGCAACGAGAATGTTTTTTTAAGGAAAGGAGGTATTTGGAACTGTTCAGACAGCTTCCACTTTCCAGAAGGCTTTGCTTGAGGGTGAGCAAGGGAGGAGGGAAGGAAGGACTTGTCAACAGACAGTAAGGAGAGAAAATCAAGGTAATAACCACTCTTACTCACAAACTATTGCAAACTATTCCAGAACTGCATGTGTTTGTTCCCGTCCCCCAATCCCAGTTCCCAGCTTTTCTGCCATCACTTTTGAAATGAATCACAACACACTGTCATACCACAAAAGTTAAAACTCTGTCCTTTATATTCTTCCTCACCAAGGACAAGCAGCAGCAGCTTTCCAGGCAAAACTGTCAGTGTACACTTATAAACAAACTAAGGACTGTAAATAAACAAACTAAGGATTACAAGCTCCTAATGAGGTCTTTGAGGCTCTACAGATCAGGCTTCTCAAATTGCTGTTCTCTGAACAAAGGAGTCTTGCTAATCATTGGATTTGTGCTTTATAATTTTGAGAAGTTTGCAGTGCTGTCCAAATGATGTGATCTGCCTTTAGATTTCTTTCTGAAGGAGCTTAACAGGACTATCTGTCCGTTCTCTTGGCCCGGCTTCAGGAAAGTATTTGGACCCATCGTAAGTCAGCTCTTACTCCGAAATTCACCTAGGAATGAGTTTAAAAGCATTGCACATAACTCCCAGTGGGGTTTGTGCTTAAGTGTACGTTACCTGAAAAGTACCTTTCCCTGACCAAAGCTTTGAGAATGGATTCAATGACTGAAAAATCATTTTGTAGAATATGGGGAACTGTGCCTGCTGGACAAGCAGCTAAGATCCTCTTTCGAATTTTTTGTTCTTTCTTTGTGTTAAGTTTCCTTCCCTGATTTCAGATATGCTGAGGTAGCAGGTCTCTTAAGATGCTGGCTAGAGAGTTGCATTATTCTTTTTCTTGCTGTGCTTTGACCTCATCTGATTTAATTTACATATTTTGCAGCTTTTCAGCTTGACCTGTCAAATTTGCTTGATATATGTCTAACTCTCTGCCTTCTCTTCCGAGGGCTTTATCACTCCTGTTTACTTCAGTGCACCCAATTCTCAACAACAGTTTGGTTCTTATGCAGAAAAAGCCAGTTCTTTCTTTGGTCCTTCTCTTCTGTCCAGCTGTCCCCCATAGGTTCGGTGCTCCTGATTGTATGGGAGTTTGACTTTGACTAGGGGAGGCTCTTTTTACACCAACAAGCACCGCGAAGTGTGAATCAAACCAAAGGGTGTTTGACTGAGAATTTAGAAAGTTAAACTGCTGAAATAAGTAGTTTATAATTAAAGAACTGAGAAAACCTTAACTGAAGAATCACCAGAGCAACACTATAATTATGCTGTCCTTCATATCCTGCCATTAGCATTTCTAGAAGTGACATAATAATAGCGTGGCTTTTTTTCTCTTTAGGAACTGTCAGCTCTCTTTACAGAACTCAAGTTTATAAAGAATATCAAGTTCTTAAATGGAAAATGCAAATGATAATTTCTGTGTAAGAGATGTGACAGTCACATTAGTAAGCTCTTGAAATTCATGGCCATATATGTTCCAAGTCAGGAGAGTAGAACACCTCTTACCTTTTCCAGTTTTTCCCCCCTATCTATTCGGAGTTCAAGAAAAAAAAGACCTAACAATCTCTCTTTTGAGCTCTCCTGCTAATTGTTCAAATTTAGTATTTTTGTAGACTGCCTGTACTTCCAGGAGCACACAGAGAGCCCATCTCAGTCAATTTGAAGGAAGGCTCTCATCTCAGAATTCAAAAAGACTTTATGCAGGTAGCAACCATGTTTGTAATACGAAACACATTTTGGGGGATATCCCAAGAACATCCTTCAGGGTGCTGTTGCCAGCAGACAGCATCCCTTCTGCCCCATAGCAAGGAAAAGGCCGCAGTACCAGCTGTGGCTGTTGAGAACCTGGGAGCTTATTTGGGCATGCATCCTCCAACCACTACATCCCTCAGGACATATAATTTGATTTGCATTCTAACACATCCTAACACATTCAGAAGAGGTAAAAGAAAGTATGTGGCCCTGTGTTACTTCATTGGGGATGCTAGTGAGGCTTACTGCTGATTCTGAAGGAGAGCTGACACATTTTCAAAGCACAAACTGTCAGGAGTTGTGGCTCACAACAGGACACAAGGCTTTGGCAGCCAGTTCTGTTCTGTTGATTCTCAGTCAGTCATAAGTGTCGATAAAAGAAAAATGTGTTTAGGAAAAGCGCATTTTTTGTCGAACAAGCAGCACAAGTATAATGGAGTTGAAACGAGATACTTGAATATTTTAAATCTTTTGTGGAGTGTGGAAGTGAAATAAGTACTAAAACAAATCTAAATGTGTTCTCTAATAGATTTTAATTATTGACTGCTTGAAAATAAATTATTATATTCAAAAAACTATGATGTTCATTAAATTGCGTGAAATTATACGGTTAGAATATTTTATGGTGCATGTGGTATAATTTGCTGGCCTTTCAAGATCGTAAAATACTACATTGAGGGCAAATGTATCTCATTATAACAATTTTTGGGGAAGACAGGCATCTCACATCTGACACGGGCAGATAGCATTTAGCTGTCATATGTACATATACTGATTTACTAAGGACAGACAGGAATGAGAGTGAGGTCCTGGGAAGATGCAAATTAGATGTGAACTAAATCTGCATTTATCAAGTTAGTGCAGCACAAAGTTAATCTCATAAACTTTATGAAAGTCAGTGTATACTTGTTTGAGTCTAGTACTACTTAAATGTAGCTATACTTCTTTCCTAGATCAGTTCCACCAGCTCAGAGCAGCAATAGAAATAACTCACAGCTGACAAAACATGCCAGGGAAATTGCTGCTGAATAAAACCTTGAACTTTTGTTCTTTTTAGAAGCCTGGTCCAGAACCTGTGTAATGGAAGGTGGCCAGAGTTCCTCACTCCCTGCCAACCAAAGCTGCTTCTTCCATAATAGAGATCACAGTGGTAAGGGATGGACTTCCGTGTAAGTCTCTTTCAGGTTGCATACAGTGCAAGGAAGGATTTGTCTTTACACCACAATTAAATCAAGTTGTGGCTCCAAAACCCCCTTTTCCTGTATACAGCCCAAACTTCCCTTCTACCATATCTATGACAAAGGCTTCCAACTCAAGCTAGTTGGCTTGTAAGATGAGGGAATTAGATCAAATCATCACAACTCAGTTGTTCGCCCAGTCACTGTGTAGCATATTTTGGTGTGGCGAAGGGCTAGTCTGCATCAGATGGGAGGAGAAAGAGTGAATATGTGGGATGTTCTAGTACTTTGTTTTCAGGCTGAAAACCCTGCAGCCTCATGATGGAGTTCACCCAAGTGAACTAGCAAGCTTCTGCCAGCTGGAGAAACTCTTCCAAAAGGACATTACATTCTTCTAATGATGAGTTAAAGCAGGGGAAGGAAAAGTTCATATAGTTGTATCTGTATGTCAGATGCCCTTTTTTAGACTTTGGCAGTCTTCCCACTGCTGTCCTACACTTTGCTGTCTCCACCATGACCAATCTGTCAGATTACCTAGCTGCCCTGTAGTGCACCAGAGTCAAGCTGACCAGCTGCTAGCTCACTGCTTTTAAAAGTTGGCATGCAACTCAGTGCATTCCACTGGTGGTCACACACTCCTAAAAGCTGATTATCCAACTCTGCATCGCAGAAATCATGCATTGTGTAACTGCCTAGCAGTAAGCAGAGATCCCAGGTTTCTCTGACGCCTGATAGTAGTCATTACTTTAAAAGCTGTCACCGTAGCATGAAGATCTATCAACTACAAGTAAAGGTAGGACAGGGTATTTGCCTGGGACGCATCTTAGGTAATATCAAAAAGAGGTGCAACTTTTTAAACAGCACAGGACAGTAAAAGATCTTCTAATAACTGTGCAAGTCATCATCCTTACTCTGGGTTGGACATTATGGAAAATACTAAGACACTGAAGATACCAGAATCAGAACTCTGGTGAATTAGACGAACGTCAGAATAATTCTGCTATGAAGGAGCCAAAGAATAACAGAGAAATGGAGAGAGGAGAATGAGTCCCAGGCTCAGCAGGGTTATGTAGGGGACCTGGCAACACACGCTACATTGCAGTACGTGAATAGATGATCTAAACAAAGTCCGATCCTCTGTGCCTGACAGAGGCTGCATTTTAGGCAGGTGTTAGTGAAGACCCTTTCTGAACCTATTTGGCTCTAGCCCCATATTCTCACATATAAGCTGGGAAATTCACACCAGCAGCAATTATTTTCCTTCTATTTTCAGATCCCACAGACCTCAGCCGCATTAGCACTTACCCCTCAGCTGTCCCCTTTCATTTGGCTGGGATTCAGGGCATACTCGTTCTGCACTCCAAGTGCCCTGTGTAAGGCTTCATATGACAAAGCAACAGAGGGTAAGTTGGAAACCTCAGCATCAGTGATGGATTAATGAGCCTTTGTCAAACCCTTGTACCTTCTCTTTCAAGTGCAAGGCAAAGCCCTTTGATCTTTCTTTATCTACCATATTTATGCAGAAGCATGTAGACTTGAAGAGCAAACAAATAAATAAAACCCCTCAGGTCCACCAAAATAAGAGAGCTCATTGAACAAGTTTTTCCTCCTAGGAGAATCTGAGAATAAGCATGTAACAGATGTGTAAGCTTAATGCACCGACAGAAGGCTCTTGCATGCCATAGGAATGAGTGTAGCCTAACAGTCTAGGGAAAACAGAATTATCCTTAGTAGAATAACTGCAAGTGTTATATTTTGACATATACTATGGGTACGTACACCATATATGTTCTATACATATATATGTTTCCTCCTTTTTACTCATTTAAGGTGTGATTTTTCAAAAATACCTAAGTGACTTTCCCATTTTAATTTAATTGAATTCCATAATCACTGAAGAGGTCAGCATGAGGCTGAATGCTGCCCTTGAAATCGACTTCTCTGGGAATTGTGTGTATTCAGAAGACCACAGGCTTTTGCAGAGGCTGAATCTGCAGAGTCTGCATAATTGTAGCAGCTTGGTCTGGCCTTTTGGAGTTGGCTGTCAGAATTACACCTGCACATAACAAAGCCTTCAACATATATACCATTTGAAAAAAAAAAACTGTAACAGAAACAGTCCATTCTTCTCCAGACATCCGTGCTGGGCTTCCCCTAGCACTTCTCTGTAGTTTGGAGTGTGTGCTATGAATTATTTTAGGGCAAGTGTTCCACTGCAAACTAGCAGAACTTGATCCCTCTGTCTTTCCTGTGGCAGTGCCATTTCCAAATCCCTGCCAGTCGTGTTGGAGGAACACTGCCATGGGCTGTGATCATGATATTTCCAACAAAGATCGCTGGAAATTTTCTTCTGACCATACAGCCAGGTGGCTTTAACAGGAATCAGTCTGGCAGACTTTTGTGCAGAAAAAAGGTGGATGCCTTGGGATAGTTCCACCTGGATGAACTTTTCCTGGAGTATACCATTTGAGGTGGGAAAACCAGATGGGAAAACTAGGTGGGAAACCATCAGCTTTTATTAGGAAATGGCAGTAATATGGTTATTGTAACAGAATTTGACAGAAGGAAAGAAACCAGAGGATTGTGCCCTATAAGTGCAGGGTACTATGTATCTACCAGTTTATGTTCTCCCTAACCTGCTTTAGCCACCTGAACATAAACAGTTTACATCGTAAACGTAGATTGACAGGTTTCATTTTGATAGAAGAGGGTTAGGCATTGCTGGCAGCCCTGAATGAGTGATAGCTCCTCATATCGCAAAGGATGGTGATAAGCAGTTGTGGCATGAGCCACTGGTAGTATCTGCTTCCTACTGCAAGCAGAATGCAGCAATCTCTCTATAGGTTTAAAAGCTAACCTGTTTAAAGCTGGAGAATCAGCAGTAATGATTTTCTTAATATATATATGAAAAGTCAGAGCACAAAACTGATGCCAGCACTCCCATGAGCCGGTGGTATTAGAATGAAGTGCAAACCCCCAGGTTACGTTACATTCTCGTATGCCACAAAGATGGGGGGAAAGTGATTCCAGCTTCTGAAGCATCTGATAATAGCATTTGTGGAGTCTGAACAGGGAACCAAATCCCCACCTCCTTTACTCATGTGAGTAGTTTTGTGCTGAGCTATTCTTAAAATAATCATCAATTCCCGCTCAGCGCTTCCCCCTATAAATTAGTTTCTATGATGTATAACAGCCACTGAAAGAAGAATGGAACAGGGGAAATTAACTTGCTTTTCAGTAACAGAAATTTATCAAGGCCACAGTTTTTACTGGGACAAAAACAATTCATTTAAGCCTTGTCAAGATCCCTAATTAAAAATCCTCTACTCCCAATTGCAACTTAGAAATACTGTGCTTAATTTGGAAGTTAATAACATTTCCATGCATTTCTGCTATACTCCGCAACAGCAGCTATGACTCCAGTCTGATAACAAGAGCACTGTACCCGAGCCAGCAGTAAATGACATTCCTCATTTCTGTGCAAAAAATGAAACTGACTTTGTAGAAGGGGGATGGGGAGGCTTGAGGCTGTATTTATTGTACGAATTTCAGCTCCATTTTATGAGATAAGCAAGATCCCTCTTTTTCAGACTTAGGCTAATGCATCAGATATTGCAGGCCTGAAAAGCTTTGACTTGTCCTTGTGAATCAATCTGCTCCCACCAGGCTACCCGCTGCCTGGCAGGTCTCCATTGGAAAGTGTTTGTGTGAACAGCTTGGATCACAGGTCACACTAGTGGAAGAACAAGCCTTCAACTCAGCCATGAGTGGATCTCAACTCTTTTTTCTCTAGTTATGGGTTTGAGGTTTCTTCCTTCAAAGACTTCGGTAGTGTAGACCTTCAGCACATTCAAAGACCAATTTTTCTGTTCTAAATTAATATGATTAAGATTATTCTGTCACGGAAGGTTATGAAGGTAGTCATTCAAAGCTACAGCAGCTTGACTGGCTTTTTTATACAAACTACAATATGAACTTGAAAGAAAAGCAACTCTCTCAATCTTTATCAACACAAGAGTTCGTCTTTCTTTACTTATTACAATGCAGAACTTGACATGTGACAAATCTCCAATATGTCAAAACTCAACAACTCCGTTACATGTCTCAAAAATACTTTACTTTTAAGCAACCCATATTCTGCCCTCATTACACATCAGTAACACCATTTCCCTACACCATCTCATCTTTCCCAGTTGCCTCCTTGCCTACAGTCTGTAAGAAAAGAATATGCATAGCAAATCACACAGTGAGGGACACAAACATTTATTTTTCTGTGCACTATCTCATTATCTCAATAGCCAGTATGTTGCCAGACTTCTTGGGAATATCTCTTAAAAACAGACAGTATTAAGGAGAGATTCGAGAGAGAAACAGGAGGCAGCTTTTCCAATATTTATAGGGAAGTGTTTTCTAATCATCAGGGCCAGCACAAGAAAAAAACAGAAGCTGTGAGTTTAAAAAAATCAGACTAGATGTAATGGAGGATGTGATCCCTGGCTGACCACAAGCCCATCATGAAGTTTGACCTAAACTATATCTTCCAATAAAACAACTGAAAAACAGACTTGACTTTACTAATGTTTAAAAGCACTTTTTAAAAGAAGCATGAAAAGGCTTTTAAAAGGAGAAGCAGCCTTTCTGTTCTTAGTTATAGATACAAATATAGATATAAATACATCCAACAGTCAAAAAGCAACGTAATAAATGGCAGTGTGAACATTAAAGGGAAAAAGCCTCAGTATAATGATTTTGTCCTACTTTTTAAAGCCAAATTTAAATTTTATTTGTCCTTGAAGTTTCAGAAGAATTTTGTTGTACACCTCTTAGTTTAACCACCTTAGAAATAATTTAGAGCCAAGACCAAGTTAAAACTAGGTACTGGTAAGACATTTTTCTTTAACCCTTGAAGACCAGCATACATACCTATTTATGAACTCAGAGCTGCAATGTGTGTATCACCTCACTGACAGGGAACCCTCTCAGGACCTCCCTAACTAATAATATTAATTCTCCCTTTGAGAGTCATTAAGAAACAAGAAAAGAAAACTTCTCCTCATGTTGTTAGAACCTGGTCTAAAACACCAAAACCAGTACAAGTCTTTCCAGTAGTTTCAGATCAGGCCATAAGTCCTGAGACAGCACTACCTCTTGAATTTCATGAACTATGATTCCTCTGCAGTGGCAGCACGCAATGTCACTGGCAAGGTCATACCAACCATGAAACCCAGGCAGTGGCACCACCCAGCCTGCTTTCAGTGACATAAGAGAAAATCCAGTGGGCTACGTGTTTTTTGCAGTTATCAGTTTGCACTTACTGCACAGGAAAAGAGAGGAAAAAGAATGAGTCTCAGAACTCTGCCACTTTACCTGATATTCTCTTAACTCCCCCTGAATTACCCTATTCTCTTTAATTTTCCAATTTCAATGCCATACACCTTATATGGCAGTTATTTTTACTTAAACTATTTGACACTTTTTTTTTCCTGCTCTGTAAACACAAAAGAACAGATGTGTTGGCCTTGAGCTGACATCACTTGAGTAATTAGACTGATGTTGGAAACCCACAGTTTGACCTTCTGTGTGTTGCTATGTAGTTCTTAGGGATGTAACTTTTGTTAGATAAAAGCACAGTTAGACAGTTTCTTGCTATGAAAGAAATGATAACTGACAGAAATAGCAGAACTAACTTACGCAAGAGTATTTACCCCGTGACTCACTCCAGCCAGCAAAGTTCAAACAATCTGGAAGATGCTCTCCACCTCATAAAACTCATCCATCTCAGCCCAAAGAGGGAGCAGCACAACTCTTCCTATGGGAATACCTGACCTTGGAGGATCTCCAGGGATGTCTGGGTCCAAGGTCATGCAGCACAAACCAGCACAGTTCGTGCCCTACTCTTCTAAACTATTGACAACTGCTGCTCAGGTGCACAGCTACAGTGGAAATGGAGACAATCCCATTTCTGCATCTTTGTAGTCTTCCATGCGTTAATAATCACTTTGTGAGACAATAAATATCTAAACTTCTTCACACAGATCTAATTATCACATAGAATTTGACGTGTGCGTTCAGCCCAGCCTGACCTAAACCACAATCATAGGAAATACACTTTGAAACTTAACAGTCTCACTGAATTTTTATTAATTCTGATGAGCATGAAAATAAGCAGGGGTACTGACAGAAGCTTCAGAAAGTCTAGAAAGAGTTTCATTATCTGTTACAGCTATTGTAAAACATTAAATAAATAAATGCAAACATTCTTCCTGCATATGAGATCTCATTAAAAGGAGCTCCAAAAGTCATAATTTCCTCTTCTAGTATTGCCATAGGTGTCATACTGGTGTCACAAGTTTGGTTTCTCTGGACATACAGGTTTACTTTCTCAGAGATTCACGACTTATTGATACCGAAACAACTTAAAAAAATAATTTTGCTCAAAAAAACTCTAGACAAAAGCTTGTATTTATAAAAACAGCAAAATACCTATTTGCCATAAATTTTGTGAAATAATAATACATTTTCTGCTTTCAGACTTAAATCTATATTTAACCACTGCTCAAGAGGGCACCTAATGCAAAGAACACATTAGCCTCGTTTCTATATAAAGCAGGTGGTTTCTTCCACCTTCCCTCTAAAACATCTGGTGCTGGCTACAGTCAGAGACAAGTTTGTAGAGTAGATTGATATGAAGTCTAATTCAGTGTGGCAAATCCTCTGGGACAAATTCCACCATAGTGTGCAGATGTACCATGACTCTGAAGTCAACAATGCTGCATAATTTATATCATTATAGATTTTCCCCAAGTTGGTTGGGACTGAGTTTTGAGGTTTTGTTGCTGTTCTTTTTCCCCTTTTTAACTAGGACTTTATTGGATTTTAACAAATAAATATACACAAAATCGTGTCTTTAGCATATTAACTCCTGGATATAGTGATGGGTTTTCTGCAAGGCTACTGAAATCAAACAAGGAAAAGCTTTCCCTATTTCATGAGATGGTCACATTAGTCATGTAAAGAAGTACGATGCAGTACGATGGGGAGTGATCTTATATATGCAAGTGTCTATTCTCTAGGTCTAATAGCACAGTTGTTGCTTCTTATCCAAGCGCTGCCACGTCCTGCAAACAAAACTGATCACATCGTCTCCAGCTGTGCTACTCAACATCAGAAACACTTCATCAATAAGAATGCTTTTGACCACCTGCAGCCTGCCCTGACAGTTCTTTTCCTTCCTTCATAAATGCATACAGAATTGAATTTAAATCCAAACCAGTGATTTTTACCTGGAAACAATTTGAGAGCTTGTGACCTGTGCACAAAGGGAACTCACAGATGGTCCAATAGGCCCTGAGAACAAAGAGAGAAATGAGAGGAATGAATAGCCTTGTCCTCATCCTCCTGTTCTCTGTCTTTTGGGAAGACACCTGTAGGCTATTTGATTTCTTTCCCATTGAGAAGTGATTTATTTTTAACTCATCACCTGCTAGAAAAGGTTGTGTTCATGTTAGAATTAGCAAATACTTTTTTCCTCCATGGGAACTTCAATCCTGTTTCTCACATTGCATTAAATAATCTTTCTTTTTTTTCCCTAGAATTTAACAAAGCACTAATGGTCACATAACCATTCCCTCTGCAGGGCTTTGATTATATTTACATCAGGCAATGATAACACCACAAAAAGGCTGCTATACAGAGGTAAACTTAGAAAACAGTGAGTTTGCATAGTCAAGCTGGTGATAGACTTCTCATACCTGACAGTAAGCCTCCATGAACACAATTGCAAGCTGTAGATACAATCAACCTACACTTTACTTTTATTTCAGGACTTAAAATAGATTCCTTCATGCATCCTGAATACAGCAAACACCAAGTATTCATTACAATCAATAGAGTGTATTATGTTGTGACCTCTCAGCTGCAGCAAGATCTTTCACCCAGCAGAAATCATTCTATGTGAAGGGACCTTGAGCACAAATTAAATGAAAGTAGACTGCAATCAAGGGAAATTATAGTCATAACTGCTGTAGAAATTAAGTCAACTCTTTCTCTGCATGATCACAGCAAACAGTGCAGATGCTCACTGCTATCAGCTTTGGTGCAGGTGCCAAAATTCCTTCCTGCTAGAAGAGTTCTATTAAAATGCCTTTATCCTTAAGGGATGTGTCATCAGTATTACACAAAAACAAAGACAGAAACAAGCCCTGAAAATACAATAGGAGCTCAGGAACCAATTTGATCAACTAGTGCAATTATAATACAAATGAGTGTCTAATGACAGACATTACCCTTCAGGTGTGAATGAGAACCTATACGTTGCCTGCCTAAGTGATGTGTATGGAGTTGTACAAAACACACTTAGAGGTCTCCTGCCCCAAGAAGGTTGACAGAATCACACTCTGAGAAACCCAAAACATACACTTATTTAGAAAATTGAATGTTTTCTTTTTTTCTTCCAACTGCTTCTTCAGCATAGATTTTACAGTATATCATTTTTTCTCTACAAAGCTTATAAAAGCAAGTGATAGATCCTAAAAAGTAGTAAATCATCAGAATCCAAGCTAGCTTGACACTACCCAAAAAGCTAAGAACACATAATGGAATCTGCTTGCCAACAGCCACCAATTGAAAATACAAAATATTACTACTTATGACCATATTTATCAGAGAGAACTCACTAGCTGGCATAATGTACTACAGTCAATAAAAGAGCATAGAAAGGGCAGAGATATTGTTCTTCAGAGCAGAGACGCCAACTTCAGGGCTTTAAGCCTTTAAACAGATGATCAAGTTTAGCAGAGATTGAGGTCTTTATGAGAAGCCTAGTGCCAGATTTTAGAATAAATTGGCCTTTCGTGAAGGTAGAAATCTCTGAGTTTTCTAAATAAATGAATGTAAAACCCACAATTCTCTTTTTGGACTCAAAGACCTTAAATGTAGATCACTGAAAGAGCAACAGGCCACTTTATTTCAAAAACACCAGGGAAGAGGAAAAAAAAACAACAAAAACAAACAAACCTTTAGGAAATGCTGGTCAAAAACTATTTAAGGATACTTTCTTTTTAAAAATACGCTTCACAAACATATCAACTAAATGAATCCTCCTTAAAGGCTAACTCCTAGTACATATTAAAGATTAATTTACAGCACTGACTGCTCAAAGAGAAAGATGCAAATAAAACCAAAACATGTCATCTTAATTGAGCTGCTTGCAGGACACATACCCATTTCCATCAATAACAAGCAGCATGCTCTGGAGACCAGGACAGATGGATGACAGGCAAATGGTGAGAAGTCTGAACTGATCATCACTAACATCACTTTAGGATTCCCTTCTCTGTCCATTCTGCAAATGTTAAAAGCTAAGAAGTGGGGGAAAATATCAGAGGAAGAGAAACATCTCTTTTACCATGAAAAAAAAATGCACAAACATAGTATCTCTTTTATTTATGGCCTCAGCTCTTTATTGACACAGCAAGTATTTGCATATATATTTTTTTTTCCCCATTAAAGATTTTGGAAAAATGTAATGGAAAGTCAAATTACTATTTGTTATAGTCCTGGCTGAGTCCCTTTCATAGACAATCATCAATCTGCTGTAATTGGACTCAACAGTTGCATCCCACACATTTCCAAGCCAGATGATTCTGGCAAGATTCCAAATACTGTCTTTACTCTGGGTCTCTCCAGCAAATTTCTGGATATAGAAATTCTGTCTGAAGCTGTCTGCAAGACACCCTTTTGTCTAACTGCCCAGGGCCTGGGACCAGTGATAAAACCCAGTTCAACTCTGCTGTTAGGCATGTTCTCCCAGAATTACACCTAGCTGTAGCTGTTCTGGTTCATGTTAAAAAAAACATGAAAAAGACATTCAAAGGAATTAATTTTAGCTAGTGCTAGAGCATTGCAATATTTGTTTAAAAAAAAAAAAAAACCCACACAAATACTTGAAAAACATCTCACTTCGGAGCATTTGGATTTTAACTGTGTCCTTGAGGAAGGTCAACACTCCAATTGCCCCCCAGCTCATTCAGCTGTCTTATTTTTCCAGAAGTAGGTTGGACATACCTCCCTTTCTTTTATGGATGTGTCTCCTTTACGGTATCAGAACACTACTCTTTCTTCTTCCTCTACTCAAAATTTTCCCATCCTTGCCCCCTGCCTCCCCTTCTCCATTGGTAGCTGAGCAGGGAACACGTGAAAACACATGAAAATCAGTGATTATGCTTGTAGAAAGTCTTTTCCTCTACCACAGTGGAAACATTTGCCGAGACCTTGATTGGCCTCTTTCTGCTTCCCAGATGCATTCAGCACTGCTATAATATGGATATTCTTCTCTACTTTGGAGGTTATAATCATATATGATTCTCAGAAAACAAAGACGACTTCTTGTCCTGACAGGGGCATATTCCTCACACTACTGCTCCTATCTTTATGTACCAGAGAATCAAAAGACTCTTTTGAAGGAGAGCTACTGTAGCAGAGTATAGATAGCTTCCCTCAGCAAAGCCCAGGCCATGTGTTATACTAACATGGCCAGGATGCCTCCAATCCCCATCACAGCTACCTGTGGTACACCTGCGTGGTACTGCCCTGGTCCCTTCTGACCATCAAACTACTGCTCTTTGGTTTTGCTAATCAGCATTTATGGGAGCAGAATGTGCTTTGGATGCAATTAAAGAAGCATCTCTACCTATGGGCTTACGATTGAAAACAATTATTTTGTGCTAATGTTTCCTTACAGAGGGCATTATTGCATATAATAATTCATCAGTATAAAAATATAAACACAAAATTAAGGCATATGGAACCTCTCTAATGTAATGGCCCGTGAAACAGATAAGTTCACAAGATATTGTTAAAGGTTTTCAGGCTAGAGAACACAGATACTCCTTCTTAAAACAAGAATTCAATACTTATCCCTAGTCTCTTCATTTGTCAATGTCCTTCACAAACCCCTGTGCAGCTATAACACAGGTCCAGTCTAATTTTGAAACATCTTATAAACTGAACCTTGTCTCCAGCTGAGCTCTCCCAATCAGGTAGTGGGGTCAACTCACCGAACATGCAAGCCCCCAGCTATACAATCAATCATGAAGGCAGGATTTTAGGCTGTGTATGCCTTAAAGTGTATTTTAAATAAAACAACACTGAAACTCTCTTAGCCACTGTCCTGGTTCAGCCCCGGCCGGTAGCCAAGCCCCACGCAGCCGCTCACTCACTGCCCCGACAGCAAAACATGGGGCAGAGTGAGGCAACAAAAGGGCAAATGGCTTCGAGTTGAGGTAACGACCGTTTATGGGCCGACAAAGGGAGAGGGGAACGACAACAGGGCTGCAGTAGTTACACCTGGATGGAAACAATCGCGATGACAAACGGAGTACTTTACTGACCGACAACTGACGGACCAGATGCGCAGCCCACAGTGAGACCGTCCCGGAGCAGCCCCGGGCCCCCCCCGGCCGGCCCCTGTTATAGGGGCATGATGGCCCGTGGGATGGAATAGCGGCCGGCCCAGCCCGGCTCACCCAGCCCGGCCCTGAGCATTAACCCCGTCCTGGCCAGAGCCAGGATATTATCCACCCCTTATTCCATACCACCTATGTCATGCCCAGGTCATACACAGATTGTACTCCATCAGTCCATGGGCCATCCCTC
>VWZZ01003427.1:96002-120365 GCA_013399095.1 Psophia crepitans | reverse complement strand
TTTCTTTCTTTCTTTCTCTCTCTCTCTTTCTGTTCAAAAATTATGCATGCTGAACTGATTTTAGTTGAACAAATTCCACAGCCAGTAGTCTTTTCTTCTATACTTCATGTTGTAAAATCATTGTTTATCAGTTCTGCAATGTGTTATCTTTACTTTCTTCAATATATGTTTCTTCCCCAGCCTGTGAACCTTCAAAGCTTGATTTACACAAAAATAATTAAACAAATAAAATTCCAGACTTATAGGGTTGGAAGGAACAGTGGAAGTTCATTTAGTCTATCCTTCTGTCTCCAATACAGGATCATCTTAGGTCACGGAGACAGATGTTTGTGTAATTGCCAACAATAAAGGTCAGCAGTCTACTCCAGCTGTCCTGCGGTCTTTTGCAGTATTTCACTGTCTGTATCATTTCGCGGTCTGTATCATCAGCTTTTCCTCATGACTAGCCTTAGTATAGGTTTAGTGAGGTGTCATAAACCAGAGTTAAGCATCCACTTCTCACTGAATGTCAGTGAGAGATGATTATCTAATTTCTCTATATTATGTATGCCTTTAACCTCTATATAATCAGAATTATATTTTTAGTTGTGCATATTTTAATAAGGATTAGAAATTAAATAATGCTTTTCTCCCTGAACAGAGGCATTCTTGAAGTATTTAATGACATTTAGAATATTTAGAGTTACCAAAACTATGTGACTGAAAATGATCCATTAGACACCAAAGTATCAGATAAGAAGAGCTTCCAGTAGAGACAGGATGGAGCAATGGTTTCCTTTCATAATACAGAAAGCAAACACTTATTCATTATGACATGCCAAACAGTCTTTGGGAAGCAATCTCAGAATGCAGAGGTGTCAAATTAGGTGTGGGAGGTCCTCTGAGTACAAGGTTTAAGCAAAATAATCATGATGCATAACAGAGACTCACACAGGAGAAGAATGCTACGTTAATTAGCTGTGCTTGTGCTCAAACTATTTCTGTTCTGAATCTGCATTTGTGTCCCATTATGCTGTTGCATTTCCATAGGCTGACCCACCCACTTTCATCATCTAATATGGACATTTTTACTATCATATTATGCATGCAGAAGCAGCACAGGATCTCGGCATCAAACATCACACCATGGGTTTTTTCCATATGCCATCTTCGTTATCTTCACTATTTAATTTACTTGAAGTTATAACAAACCCATTCAAATAGTTTATCTACTGCAGGGGATTTCAATATATATATATACATATAATTATAATTAAAGTTCATTGTTGATTCACATTTTATATATAGACATTGGCTTTGCATTCTTTTCCAATTTGAATGTTAACAGCTCCAGCAGTCATTTACCTTCTACATCCAATGTTTCTGCAGAGCTTTCTACTAAATGTTTGATTTGCCTGTTATTTTTATTTCTATTGTACAATATTCGAGCAATTGTGATTTATTTATATTATGGCCTTTATGGAACTATTGTCTGTGGATTACAATAATCTTTGCCCTAAAGGTGTTAAAAACCACCTCATTGCAATGAGATAGAATATACATAGATTATTCTTTTTGCTATCAAAATACTTACAGTAATTTTTCTACTTATTCTTTCATAATTTCTAAAAATCACCCTTTATATGCAATGATACAAACATATTATAAAAAGCCATATATTTTTAAGTACATTTTTAATAGAATTATGAGGTTTTATATCAGTTTCCTAAGGACTGAGGGGTCAGAACAAGGTCCGTCAAAAACAGCACCTGGTTCTGGCTGTACATGGAGGCTTAGGATAAAATATACGAACAGGCAGAATATACATCAGTATTTTTTCTGACTAGTTTCCCTGTTTCTGGTGACTGATGGCTCAATAATTTCTTGATAATATAAGATAAAGTAATCGTAAAACCCATGATGTATTTCTTTTCCATGAACTTCTCCAGCTTATTTTTGAAACTATGCAAGCTTCTAGGATCTACTGTTTTCTTTATCAGGGAGTTTTGCATCTTCACCGGTAACAAGGAGATTATCTATCTTTCTCTTTGTCTTAAAAAACTTGCTTATGATCTTCAGCTCCTAGTTCTTTTAATAGAAGAGAGAACAGCTGATCTTTATTAAACCTTTCAATGTTACCTACAGTTTGTCAGACACATGAGACATTTCCCACGTTCCGGCTAGGAGTCCTTGTTTCTTTAGTCAGTCCTCTAATGGGGGCACCATGGATGTATGCAGGTATAATGATCTTTCCTATTTAGTTCTTTATTCCTGTCTCAGTAGCTTGCTATTTGTTTTATGGGTCTTCATATAGGACTAATCTGACTTTTTCCTAAAATGGTTTACTGCAGGTGCAAGACCTTCTTCCAGGTCGTCAAGTTAAGGCCATTTTTCCTAAGTTTCGCTTTAGGTTCAGTTATAGTGAATTCCAACTAGTCAAGCCCAGATACCCAATTAGCTTGCAGTTCTTACAGGCAACCCTCTTCTTTATAATTCTAAAGTAAACTAAAGTAATTAAAAATATTTTAATTAATTATTTTAATTACATAAACATCCTTGTCTCTAGATCAGAGAGACATGGGTTTAAGGGATGGACCACTCGGTGGATAAGGAATTGGCTGGATGGTCGTATTCAAAGAGTTGCATCAACAGCTCAATGTTCAAGCAGAGAACAGTGACAAGTGGTGTTCCTCAGGGATCGAACTGGGACTGGTGTTTTCTAACATCTTTATCAGTGACATGGACAGTGGAATTGAGTGCACCCTCAGCAAGTTTGCCAACAACAGCAAGGTGTGTGATATGGTGGACTCACTGGAAGGAAGGGATGCAATTCAGAGGGACCTCGACAGGCTTGAGAAGTGGGCCCAGGGGAACCTCATGAATTTCAATAAGGTCAAGTGCAAGGTCCTGCATATGGGTCAGGGTAACCCCTGGTATCAATACGGACTGGGGTATGAACCAATTGAGAGCAGCCCTGAGGAGAAGGACTTGGAGATGTTGGTGAATGAGAAGCTGAACCTGCACCGGCAGTGCGCGCTTGCAGCCCAGAAAGCCAACCGTGTCCTGGGCTGAATCAAAACCAGTGTGACCAGCAGGTCAAAGGAGGTAATTTTTACCCTTAATTGTAATGAGACCCCACCTGAGTACTGCATCCAGCTCTGGAGTCCCCAGTACAGGAAAGACATGGAGCTGCTTGAGCAAATCCAGAGGAGGGCCATGAAGATGATCAGAGGGCTGGAGCATCTCTCCTATGAAGACAGGCTGAGAGAGTTGGGCTTGTTCTGTCTACAGAAGAGAAGGCTCCAGGAAGACCTTATAACAGACTTAATTACCTGAAGGGGGCCTACTGGAAAGCTGTAGAGGACTGTTTACAAGGACCTGTAGTGACCCAGTAAGGGGTAATGCGTTTAAACTGAAGGTGGTTGGATTTAGATTAGATATTAGGAAGAAATTCTTTACTGTGAGGGTAGTGAAGGAGTGGAACAGGTTGCCCAGAGAAGTTGTGCATGCACCCTCCCTGGAATTGTTTAAAACGAGTTTGGATGGGGCTTTGGGTCAGGCTTTGGGACAAGCTTTGGGCTGCCCAGCTTTGGGCAACCTGATCTAGTGGAGGGTGTCCCTGCAGGGGGAAACATATGGTCTTTAAGGTCCTTTTCAGTCCTAACCATCCTATGCTTCTATGCTTCTGTGATTCTATGATTGAGTATGTTGAACTGCATTGGTCTCATGTCCTGGTTTCAGCTGGGATAGAGTTAATATCTTCCTAGTAGCTGGTACAGTGCTGTGGTTTGGATGCAGTATGAAAATAATGTTGATAACACACTGATGTTTAGTTGTTGCTAAGCAGTGTTTACAATTAAGTCCAGGACTTCTCAGCTTCCCAGGCCCTGCCAACAAGAAGGTGTGAGCCTTCTACAGGAGATGCGCAAGAAGCTGAGAGAGCACAGCCAAGAGAGCTGACCCAAACTGGCCAAAGGGATATTCCATACCATACAACATCATGTTCTGTATTCAAGCTGGAAGGAGCTAGATTCTCTCCCCCATCTAACTTCAGGAAAGGGAGGGAGAGAACGGCTGTGTGACTGTTTTAGCTGCCTGCCAGGTTAAACCACAACATCCCAGTAGAGATCTCTGACATACTGCAGGGGTGACCTTCCTTCATTGTGGAAAATTACTGACTTACCATCAGTCCTATAACCAGCATTTTAGAATAGAATCATTAAGGTTGGAAGTGACCTCAAGGATCATCTAGTCCAACCATCCCCCCACCACCTATTACCCACTAAACCACGTCCCTAAGTACCATATCTAACCTTTCCTTAAACACCCTCAGGGATGGTGACTCCGCCCCCTCCCTGGGCAACCCGTTCCAATGCCCGACCACCCTTTCAGAGAAGAATTTTCTCCTCATCTCCCACCTGAACCTTCCCTGGCGCAACTTGCAGCCATTTCCCCTTGTCCTGTCACTAGTTATCTGCGAGAAGAGGCCGACCCCCAGCTCACCACAACTCCCTTTCAGGTAGTTGTAGAGGGCAATAAGGTCTGCCCTGAGCCTCCTCTTCTCCAGACTAAACAAGCCCAGTTCCTTCAGCTCATTTTAGTCTATTCAAAGCCCTTTGTTATCTTCTAAGGCTTACTTAGTTTATTTAACAGATATTAGTATGGGATCTTGAATGATCTCTCAGAAATTAGTGCATTTTTTTCACTTCTCTGTTGAGTACTCTAAAATTAATTTTTGTTAAACATCTTATATTTTTGATAGTTTTTTGTTTTATAATTTGATCTTTTTTTATAATTTTACTGAAGCACAGCAGATGGTGTTCAAGGGACAAACTATGTAACTTTTGATGCCATCTTGTACTGGAATGTATGTGCCAAAATCTTTTAAAAAATAGGATTGATTTGTGTTAGAGAAGAATGTTGCAAACATATTTCTGCTGAAAAACTAGAAATTAGGAATCTTTCTAATAATTTTTCATCCTAAAATTATGCAAATTTAGCTGGTATGTACTTTAGCTTGTTCTAAGTGTATGTTATTTTGTAAAATAGATATTAAAGAAATAGTCATCTATGGCTCAGATGGTTCACATTGTTTGTGAGCTACTAGGTACTTCATGGTACTTAGCAGATCCCTACTAATGTAACTTTTTTCTGTAGCATTTTTCACCCTGAAATTTGTTTTAATTTCTTTTTTACTCTCTTTTTCTAATATATTTAAGTTGTTAGCCACTCAAGATAGAGTTTATAACTCTTTCTGCTTAGATTTGACCTAGTCAAACAGGGTTTTAGACTTTCCAGCTTACATTGCAGTACAAATGTCAGTCAAAGAGGAATCATCACCGAATGCTTTTTGGTACAAGGAACATAGCCATAACTACAGAAATGGAATTAATTTCTTGGAAATTAGTGATTCTGTAAGAATTTGGGAGGCACGTTAGTTAAGCAACTCAACAAGAGCCCTCATTAGTAGGAGTGGGGAAAAAAGTTAATACAATTGGAATGCGTAAACAGGGCAGTAATGAGTAGGAAACATCCAACATCTGAAAAAGTTCTGCAGCCTCTGCATTGATGAGATATGATTCATGTTGTCCTAACATACACATTTAAAATAGGCTAAATGAGTCATGCCCTAAAAGTGTCTGTTAGTCTCAGTTGTCTATAAAGGGAGCCTGACTATCTCAGTTGTAGATGTCTGTGGAGTGGGTATCTAAATTAGGTGCAATGAATCCTTTTGCAGAACTTCTTTTGCCCCCATGATAAGTATATGGTATGAGGGGTAGATATAGTGTCCACATTTTAAAAGAATGTTGTAAAATTGGGTGAATCACTGAAACACTTTGAGGGTTAAAGAAACCATCCCTCCAGGAACTGTGTGCTATGATGAGGCACAAAGAAGTGATTGTGAATGAGGCATGGCCTAAATTGGTCAAGATGTACTTTAGTCAATACTACTGCTGGGAAGAATCCAAGGGTTGACTAGTAAATGCAGGGGTCAAATAACATGATCTAATGATCCCTGCTGACCTTATACTCTTAATCTCTATGAGGAGAACAAGGAAAAGGAGGAAAATATAATAATGCACTTTTCATACTAAAATGCTTTGATTTCTTTTTTCTAGTTGAGAGCAGAAAATGTCCTTAACAGAAGCACTTAGGAAATTAGCTTTACTTGGCAGTAATCACTTCAGACTGATAACAGAAATAAATCTTTTTTTATTCTCCAGGAATTAAGATAAGAGGGTGAAAATGTTCACTTCTATGTATACCAACTCTCACTGGTCAAAAATATGCCTATCTCTTTATCTCATGTATTCCTGGGGGGGGGGCAGGGGGAAGAAAAAAGAAAAAAAAAAAAAAAAAAAAAAAAAAAGAAAAAAAAAAAAAAAAAAGAAAACCAAAACAATCTCTTAGGGAACATGTAGATTTTCCAGAAAGAGTAAATGAAATTCTTGCAGATAATTCCATGTCATTTTATATTACTGAGTCATGGACGCTTTTTATGATGTTATATGGAAGTACAATTATGATGTGTAACTCTGCTTGAACCAAATTATCCATTTGTGGTTCTATATCTACCTTTCAAACATATCTCTACTAGTTCATCATTCATGTAAGTGCTGTTGCAGCCTGCTTGTGCCTACTTATAATCTCCATGCCAGAGAAAGGCATTGAATTCCCAGTGCCTCACCCATAATTCCTGCTGCTTAACCACTGGACATAGCTCTTTTTCTAAGTTTCAAATGGAGTAAAAGAAGGGCTCAAAATAATCATAGCACTGCACTGTGACATTGCATCCTTAAATGAAAAGAATAAAACATTAACTCTTTTATTTTCCTCCAACCCACAAAATTAAAAGGAAAGATAAGTTAGTGGGGAAATAAGTTGTTACAATGTCAAACTGCAGGAGAGAGCAAAGTCTTCTGCTAAGGTTAATAACTGTTGACAGAGAAAATGTTCCAAATACTAATGAAGGAAATCTAACAGAAGAAATTATGATGAGGATATATTGTTTCTGTGATGAAAATATCTAAGTAGTTGATAGGACCTAACTGTAAGATTAAAAAATGATGCCTAACATTCTCTGATAGAAATTGAAGTAAATACAGTATTTTGTTTTAAACTTGAGGATAGTAAGTAAATGGAGTAGCAGATGGAAAACAGACAAATAAATGAACAGAAATGCAATAAAATTTTTGACCCTCTGAGCCTTGTGAAACAGTGAAGAGTCACACAGAGAACATAATTAAATATGGTATAAATAGATTCTTATTTTAATAAGAGAAACAGAGAGAATTGGATGACAAAACAACAATTTGCTTTTGTGAAGATGTATTTTCTTCTTACTAGGATAAATGGAACAATGAGTACAGCCAACATGAAAAATTTGTTCCAGTTTCAGCAGCATGGAGAAACACTGAAGGCTTTACAGACTACCTCTTAAATAAAACGCAGACAAAGAAGGATTAAGATAAAAAGATCCTTCGCCACTGACAACTGAGGAGTAAGAAAAGAGAAAAGTGTAAAATTATTTTTAGAAAAGGGTTCTGTGTAAGGAATATCTTGTGATTTTAGTCTGAGTCATCCAGAAAGGTGATGTGATTCAGATATATACCTCCAAGTTCATTGCTGTGGAAAGAGATAGCAGATTTACTTTGGTTCAATACCAGAAGAAATTACAACTTCCTTCCTCCCTTCCCCCCTTGACTCATCTACATTCAATAAACCTGCTGGAAGATTGTATGGAGCCAAGATCCAACCAACACTGAAGAAAGAATAAATAAACGCACAGCTGCACCTTCTTCTGAACCGTGTAGGGCCAGGGGAGAGGAGCCACGCATCGGTTTAGGGTGAAATTCAGTTCAAGCAGATCCAGCTACTTACCTGCTAAGCTTCTGATGCATGCTGGCCATCCAGGCTCCTTTCTTTCTACAGGGAGGGATTATACCTCCAAAAGGAGGTTTACTCCTCTGAGAAGAGCATGCCCAGGTTGAGGTGGCTATCTCACTCCATTGATGATTTGAACAGTTACAACATCTAGCATACAGCAAATCCCACTTAGGTGGTCAAAGTGGGATAAAATGTAGACATTTCTAAAGCACATGATGGGTAGGCTTAATGTTAGGTGTTCATTTTGAGACCATATTTCAGTTACCTCAAGGGTCATTTGATTTTAGGGTTATTTACTTTGCATCCATAGACATTTATTGTGAAAGCAAATATTCTTTGCTGTAGTTCTAGTGCTTCTACGAAGCCTTCATATCACTCCTTCATCCAGGTATTGCTACACAAATTTGAATCATTTCTCTTTTATGCTATATTTCCAGCACTGTAGAGCTACTGGGATCTGCAGGATAACTAAAGCACTTGTGGTTTGCCTGTACTGTCATATTGTTGTTAACACTTGTTTGGTGCTAGAGTCCTACAACTGCATATGTGTTAACTTAGATCTAGGTTCCTCTCCAGAGTGAGCTAAATCTGTCTCTGGTGGGAATGGAGAGAAATGCACGCTGGGTCCCAGTTCCTGCATCCAGTAAGAACTCACCCTTAGAGTGCACATGATGCATGCTCACATATGGAATTCAGAATTCAAACCATATTTCATTTTTTTGGCTTCTTACCAGTCTAGCACTCACCTCAGAAAAAAACAAAGCCAAACCAAAACAAAACTGCCAGCTTCTTAACATATGCTGTAGGAGAAGGCTCAGTAGAGCAGGAATCCAAGCAGACCTTCTCTTTGTGCAAGCTGGACACCAGCTGAGGAACCTCCCTGGCTCTCTCTGTGAAAAGCGGCCTCTTAAGCTAGTCAGTGTCAGGGTACTGCAGGCCTTTAAAAGTCAGGACCTTATACAGCAACCTTTATCAGTTCGGGAGGCAGTGACAAATGCCAGACATTCCCAGAAAGATGTACCGCGCAGCTAGCAAGCTGCCAAATTCTGCACCAGCCTATGAATTTCCGAGGAGACTTAAGGGAGTCACGTACAGACTGCATTGTAGAACCCTCATATGGAGGGACTGAAACAGCGTTCTTTATCTCTTATAGTTGGTACTTACATTTCTCCAGCTGAAATGTTGCGGATATTTATGTAAATATAAGCCTTTTAAGAGTCACATATAAGCAGTGAGAAGCTGGAAAGTTTTCATGGCAAAATATTTTACTGGACCACAGAAATCTACTACTGGAATAAATGTCCTTATATGCATATAAAATGCATATAAATGTAAATGCATGTATTTTTGTCTTTATGGGTGTAGAAAGATTGAAACAATAGTACTAGTATAATTCTAGACATCCTCCACTCATGTTAGTTGGAGGAGTCAACTTTGAAGATTAATTTAAATGCCAACATTTTTAACTATTTCACTGCTGCTTATCATAACATCAACTGTAGATGAATGTACCTGTCACGTCATGATGTTTTATTAATTTGAAAGTACCTTTCACAGAAATATGGCAGCAGGTTTATTTAGAATATGCAAATAACAAAGTAGTTTATTGCATATTCTTTCAATCACTTGGATAATTGGGATTCTTCTGCTGCTCTGACAAATTAGAGTAAAATGGTACATAGCCGACAGCTGAAAAAAAGTATTAGACTCCCGGAGAGCGGCTTGCTTGCTGTGGGTAGCTATTTCTGCAGAGCGAGGTCAGCTGCTTTGGGCTTCCAGTGAAAAATGTGGAGAAAGGGATGAACCATGTATGCTAAAAATGTTGTTAACAAGAAAGTTAATTAAGATATGGTTTGTCTACCAAAGTTCTACTAAATAAAAACTTTTATATGAAAATTAAATTTGATAATTTTAACTGACTATTGTTTGAGGAAAGCTGGTTTAGAGCTAAGTGTCAGTGCTCATTTTTAAACAAGATTTTTTTGTTTACTGAGATACCTAAGATGTGTCAAATTTTCATTGTGGAGCCATTGCTTTTTAAAAGATGTTATGAATATTTAGAAACTACAGGGTTTTTAATCTCTGGACTTTAAGATTAAGAATAATTTCTTCATATTGCAGATGAAAGCTCAAAGGAGGAATGAACATTCTGACATTCAGAGACAAAAGAAGGAGGGTGTGCAATTGTTTACGTGTCTTTTCCTGCATGTAGAAGACCAAAATTCATCATGCTTTCTGAAGGAATGTTTTCATTCGCTATCTTTTGTAGAGAAAAAGGTATTGTTCTGTTTAACTCTGAGTAAGGAAAAGTTCCCCTCTCCTGAAAGTTTTATGCCTTGAGTGCAAAAAGAGACTCTCAGAATCCTTCAGTCACAAGTCCATCTACTCAGAGTTTCTTCCTGTCTTTAGCCTTACGTGTCATTTTCAAGATCTGTGTCCCGCTTCATAGTCAAGGAATATCATTCTTCTAACACAGAAAGCTGATATTTACAGATATTCACAGAAAGGTGCATTGCTTCCCACATCTTCTAGCACTGTGACGAAGCAATGAAAAGGAGTTTTCTTATAACTTCCCACACTTTGATATTTTAGTAGCACAACCAGTTTTCCTGTTGTCATTTTTTTACATGATTCCATCACACTGAGAATACTGTTGATTTAGTGGTTATAAGTTCCACAACAAAGGAAGCAGCATTATTCTCTCAAAAGAAAGGGTAATGAGCTACTGTGACTATTATAATGTTTTCATTTTTGAAGTCAGACAAAAAGTAAACCAAAAAGGACTGATTCAAAACCAGCCAGTATTCCTTCATCTAATTATTGTCACCATGTCTTCTGGACACTGACACTCTTCAATACCTTGTTCTGTCTCCTGTACCCACTTGCTGGGTTAAGTACTTGAGCTGTGTTTCCACATGCAGCTGTGAGGATCTCAGGATTTGTTAGAATGAGAAAGGACAGTCTTGCTCTCTTGTCCCTCCTTAGAATCATAGAATATAATCAGAGAATGGTTTGGGTTGGAAGGGACCTCAAAGATTCTCTGGTTCCAACTCCCCTGCCGTGAACAGAGACACCCTACACTAGACCAGGTTGCCCAAAGCCCCATCCAACCTGGCCTTGGAGGGATGTGGCCTCCACAACCTCTCTGGGAAGCATGTTCCAGTGCCTTACCATCCTCACAGCAAAGAATTTCCTCCTAATATCTAATCTAAATCTGCCCTCTTAGTTTAAACCCATTACCCCTTGTCCTATTACTCCCTGTCCTTGTAAACAGTCCGTCTCTGTCTTTCCTGTAGGCCCCTTTAGGTACTGGAAGGCCGCAATTAGGTCTCCCCAGAGCCTTCTCTTCTCCAGGCTGAACAAGCCCAACTCCCTCAGCCTGTCCTCATAGGACAAGTGCTCCATCTCTCTGATCAACTTTGTGGCCCTCCTCTGGACTCCCTCCAGCAACTCCATGTCTTTCCTGTACTGGGGCCCCAGAGCTGGACGCAGTACTCTGGGTGGGATCTCACGAGAGCAGAGTAGAGGGGGAGAATCACCTCCTTCAACCTACTGGTCACACTGGTTTTGATGCAGCCCACTGTTTTTGATCCTTGCTTTTGCCTCTCCCCCTCCATTTTTACTCATGATCTTACAGATTCCCCTCCTTGCTTGTGTCAGCTCTAGGGCTCTTCCCACTCTTGTGTGGGACTGTTCAACTAAGTTGGCAGAAAACTAACCAGTTCTTCTGCTCAGTGAGTTAAATCAGTTCTCTGAGAGGTCCAACAAGACCAGACTGTTTTCCCAGATGATGAGGAAGCTCATGCAAGGACAGGGAGTGCATGGGACCTTCTTTTCCGGTGGTGGCGAGTTGCTATGTGCTTGTTCTCCCCAACTTAGAAAGTCATATCTTTGCTTATAGGACTTATATACTTTGCTGATAGGCTTTGTGGCATGGTTAGGTCAGTATAGCTCCAGCAATACAGCTTAATGCACTTACTTGTTTGTGTAGCATTTTAACAAAATGGAGTTCCAGGTCTGCCTGAAACTAGAAATATTTCTAACAAACAAATTTTAACAAATTCTGATAAACCTGAGTTTTGTTAAATGCTTAAATGAAATTAGGAAAATTTATCTTATCTAACGATAAGAGCTGCATGTACATATATGGGTATATACTAATATATTTTATGTCTACAGAGCTGTATTTATATAGAGGGATATACAGTAATGTACTTTATATTTACAAACATATGTATTGCTTATGAGGAATACAATGCACTCAGATAATTAGTTTGATGTGTTGCATAAAAACCTTCACGTGTAATGACAGAAAGAGATTAATAATGTTAGCATAAATGATTCATCCTGCTCTATACAGAATTTCTCTTTTTATAATCTGTTACTTATATTTATTGATAGGGAAAACAGCAGGCAAGTGAAAAGCTTAAATAGGTGAAGCAGACTGAAATTAATTAAACAGACAGTGCTAGTTGAAGCATCTGCACACTGCAGAGGACCCTGAGCTGGGAACTGCATTTGCCCTTAGGCCCCATGGTACAGACCCGCTGTCAGATCTAAAGCCCTTTGTTAACAACAAGCTTATTGGTGAGATCAGTCACAGGGAATTGGTCTTGGTTCATTCCAAGGCAGTGAGGTTTTGTTTGTAGATGTCAGGAGGGATTTAGGAGAGGAGAGGTTATAGAGAAGTATCTATAGGATAACTAATTAAATTGAAAGATTTTCATCCTGTGCTGGAGGAAGATGCTTATGCTCAAGGGACTCACGGCCCTGGAAGTCACGTGGATCATTTTGAGACTTTCCCATCACATGAGAGGAACTGGCTGCTCAAGGTGTAAGCAAAAGTATTTGGCCTCATCAGATGTTCCACTGGCCTAACCTTGGGAGAAACATATTTTCTTTAAAAATAAACAAAAAGATAGCATCTAAGTATGAAAAGGTTTTACTTAGTACACTCTTCAGAAAATAATCCAATAGTGTTAGAAGCAGCTATCTGAACAACTTGCATGAACATGGACTTATAAGTTGATATGAGTCATGATTGCACTGTGCTGGTAAAATAATTTAATTAAAAACAGAATAAAGAAAATAACTTTGCAAAACATTGCCTAAAAATCCCCTGTATGACTGTAAAATATTTGGGGTAGTAAGAACCAATACGCTGCCCAAAAAAACTATGTAGTTTGCTGCTGCAATATGTTGTTTTGTTTTGTTTTCCAGAAAGAGACAAGAAAATCTTTTTCTTGTTGATTATTCCTTTGCTTGCTTCTTGAGTGACTGAAAAGGGAGCTTTTGCTAGGCTTGCAATGATGAAGTTATTAATTGGGGATAGAGGGGGAACCACAAATACCCCTAATGAAAACTTGAATCTGTACCCTGGAAGACTGGTGAGCAGGAAATGGTAGAAAAGAGACAATCTGGGTTTAGGTGACTCAGCTGAAGCAAGCAAAAGCCTTTCTGGAAACAGTGGAAACTATAGAGACTGTCTTCCTTTGAATTCATTCTGCTTGGCTGGATTCTCTCGTAAATAAAGCAGGAACCCTGACCAAAGCCTTTCCAGCATTTGAAAAGTTGAGTACTTCTTGCTGCCTTGTAAATTGTCAAGTGACTAGTAAAGACTGAGGTCATAGAGCAACTTCTTCATTGGAGATACTAACAGAGTTACTTAACTTTCATCAAATTTCTAAGAACTTAACATTTTTCAGACCTCTGTCCATCTGTTAAACTTTGCTATGATAAGTGAGCAGGTTCAAAAGCTGGACAAGACACACACAATACAACTTCAATGGTTTGGTTTGGTTTGGTTTGGTTTTTAAATAGAACTAGAAAACAAATATTAAGTTTTAAAATCAAAATAAGATCTCAATCCCAGTTTATTAAAAAAAAACAATTAAAATAATAATTGTTGAGCTTATTTGGTGCTTTGCAGTAACAAATTTTACTAATAACTATGTACAATAATTAGCAAACAAATAAATAATGTATAACAAAAATATTTGAAATCTGTGTGCAAAAAATATAGTGTGTTGGGGAATGCCAGAACAACACTTGGTCTTTTCCAGGTAAACCTTGTTTTATAATATGGCATAAGCAGAGTTAAATGGAAGAGCTATTTAGCAAAGTAGCTGTGTCTGATAGCATCAGAGGCCAAAGTCAAGAAGAACTGAGCAAATACACAACGATTTTGTCACTCTGTTTTGAAAATACACTCCAGCAGCTTCTGCTGTTAATACATACTACAAGTACTTTCATGACTCAGAAATGGTATTTTAGCGTTTGAGAGTCCTTGACAGATTTTGTTTCAATTAATTAATCCATTAGCTTTTAGAACTGATGAAAGATTCTGTATTTTTTTTCAAAGTTATGTGCAAATGAGTATCACAATTTAATTAGGCACTGAGACATTAAATTTGAGGAGGCTCCCTAGACTCTATATTGTGAGAAATAGCAAATAATGACTTCCTATTCACCTTTTCTATGACATTTGTTATTTTATAAACCTTTGTGTCATACTGTCCAGGTTTTCAGCTGGGATAGAGTTAATTTTCACAAGAAGCTGGGAGAGGACACAGCCAGGGCAGTTGACCCAAACTGGCCAAAAGGATATTCCACACCGTGACATCATGGTCAGTATACAAGGGGAGCTGGCCAGCAAGGAGTCGTCACTTGCTAAGGGACAGGCTGGGCATCGGGATTCTGGTGGTGAGCAAATTGCACTATCACCTCGCTCTGTATATTCTGTTATAGGTATTGTTGTTATTTTCCTCTCTCATTGCTGTCCCTAGCCCAGCCCACAAGTTTTACCTTTTTCTTCCAATTGTTCTCTCCATCCCACCAGTGAGAGGAGTGAGCGAGTGAGCGATCACGTGCTGCTCAGCTACTGTCTGGGGCTAAACCATGACACATGCTCCGTCTAACACCTTTTGCAAAGGTAGAGTGTCAGTAGAAGAGCATAGAAAGTGAAAAAACCTTGTCCATCTCTTGCTGTTAAACTAATGTGTTCACCTAGTGTAAGTTTCTCCTTGCTGAGTGTCTTTGGAAGTTACGTTTTCTAACTTATATAGATATGTTATAGGAAGCTTTAACTGTAAAAAGAGATTACAAATAATATTTTCCTAAAAATTGATGGAAAATATTTGTCTGTATTTAGGTTTTCCTGGCCAGATCCAATGCTTTAAAGTAATGACTAAGTGAATGCTTTACAGTTATAAAATGAACCAAAACTGAGATTTACTTAAAATCAGAAAAGATTAGAGGTTGGTATTCTGGGGGTTTGGTTTTTTTGTTGTTTGGTTTGTTTTGGGGTTTTGTTTGGTTTGTTTGTTTGTTTTGTTTTGTTTTGTTTTCCAAATAAGTAACACTGTTGGCTGTATGGCATTTACAGTTTTACAAAACTGAATCACTGACAATGATTATGATTAATATCTGCTACAAATTTGGTTTACTCAAGTTACAGAGCTGACTGTATTCCCATCAGTTTGTTGTACTCGAAATGTTATGGGCAAAAGAAACACCATATATATACAAAGCCAGTCATTTACTGTTAGTCTAACTGAAGTATTAAGTCTAATCAATTAATTATTATTAGTCCAGCTGTAATGATACTAAACCAGTTCAAATTGCATATAGTTAAAATGATGTATGCACACACTCTCTAGTGTCTACTCATTTCTCTGATGTTACACTCACTCCTGCAAGGCAAATGTCTTCAGTCAGAGAAAATGCCACATGTTTAGTTGTCAGCATCTTTTCTTGGAGGAGTATGGTGCTGACGGTGATGTTGTCCTTCTCTCCAGGACCCGCTTGGAGTCACTTTCATCAGTCAGCTGACATGCTCTACACCTTCTTCTTTTTTTATTTGTCTGTAAATAATTTCGACATCCAACTTCACTTTATAAGATGCATTTAAAATCTATTGCATATTTATACTTTGTTCTCTTTGTTGTCTCTAAAGCCACTTATACCTGGCACCTGGGTTCGTGCTTGTGATCACCAGTAATTGACTGCTGCTAAATTGTTTATAAACTTGGGTCTCCAGTATCAATCTGTGCCTGTACTTCAGTGTCTTTGACATCACTCCATGCTTTTCTTCCTCAATCCACTGCAGCTGCATTTTATTCTGCAGTTAGAGACAGTTCATTATGCACGGAAAGCCACTTGATATTAGAATCTGTTAGTTAGAAATATATATATGTGTAACAAAAATTTGGACCATTGTGCAAAGCCAAGGGAAATCCAAAACAATGTAAATAATGGTTATCTGGTCATTAGATAATCGCTGTTACAAGCTAAAATAAATTTCTGGACAGGCCAAGAGATTCCTGCCAAAGCCTGACAGGTCTTGATGCTTATGCTGTTAGCTTAGCATGTAGCCTGTGACCTGTTACAAGTGATGGCAACTCCACATTTGCTGTTCTACAGGGTACATATCTGTCATATGTATTTCCTCTTACAATCCCTGGTTTTATTGAACATTAGCTAATGATTATTAAAATTTCCCACAGAGGCCTTTTAAGAAAACCATGTTTCTCATTATGGTGAAATCTCTCTTCAAATAAGGAACAAGTACTCTTGAAATAGTGTCTTTCATGGAAATATGAAACCATCTGTCAGACAAAAAGTGTTACTCTTTATACGACCTCACAAAAAAGCAACCTAAAGCTACATATGAATTAAGATATGTACTTTTGAGTGTATGAATGGATTCTTTTTTTGTAGATCACATACAATACTCAATAAACGGCCATTCATACATGTGCCATTCACTTCCAATTCTTCTCTTTTGTCTCCAAGTCTCTTCACAAATATTGTCCACCACCTTTGACCTATTCTCACCCAGTCTTCTGCTTTCTGGAGTATAAATTCTATAATTATTACTCTACCACTTCTCTTCATAGAGCTTACCTACAGGAAAGATGGCGAGGGGCTGTTTCTTAGGGAGTATAGTGATAGGACAAGGGGGAATGGATTTAAAAAGAGGGGGAATTTAGATTGGACATTAGGAAGAAATTCTTTACTGTGAGGGTGGTGAGGCACTGGAACAGGTTGCCCAGAGAAGCTGTGGAGGCCCCATCCCTGGAAGTGTTCAAGGCCAGGTTGGGTGGGGCTTTGGGCAATCTGGTCAAGTGGAGGGTGTCCCTGCCCATGACAGGGGGGTTGGAACTAGATGGTCCTTGTGGTCCCTTCCAACCCAAGCCATATGATTCTATGATTTTCCCTTCAAGCTCCTCCCTGTTGGACAAAATTAGTTCTTCCCACATACTATCACAAACCAATAGCTTTTCTATTGGATGTCTCAGTTTCTACCACATGCAATCTGTTGTAGTACAGTCTTGCTGTAGAACAGAAATACGAAGCATGACTTACTTCTTCTTATAGTATTATCCTGAGACAACACCGCGTACCTCCACACATATAAAGAACATCTAGAGGAAGCTGTGAATGAAACCTACGTATGAATATTTAACAAATCTCTTGAGCAATAGTTAATACTGACTTAGATGCACAAGAGCAATACACTAGAAAAACAGAAGATATTATGAGATCTAATATCAAAATTATTATTTTAATTGCTTTTACAATTGTGAGTATTATTAATAAAAATATAGTATGTGTCTTAACAGACTCTAGATGGCAACAGGTAGCTGTCTACATCTGATGTAACCATCCTCAGCTCTCTTTATAAATTGGAAGAAAATAGGTATTTTGTTTATATGAGCTTTATATTCTAATATTAAAAAAGACTTGTGGCCAGAACTCCATTGACTGTATTTGTGTAATCTTCTCTGACTATAGAAGAAAGCTGAGGTGAATAGTTCCCAACAGATGTTTATAACAGAGACACTTAAAGCTAATCAAATTAATCTTTTACTCAAATGATTGCAACCAATGAGAAAATGGGTCTTGTCATGTAAGCTAAGATGACATGGCATAAATATCTTAAAGGAATGGAGAAAATTTAAGCAAGTCCAAAAACCATTTTAAAAAAACTTTTTTTTCTGTAAGAAAACACTATTTTAACTGCTTTTACACAGACATGAGTAAGATCTGCCACAATTTGAAAGTGACATTCATCTTAGCAGCTGACGAGACTTCACAGCAGAGCCTGTGAGAACAAGAACTGCTCATATGATCAAAACCAGCTCCTGAATAAAGCTACAAGTAATTGCAGATACTCAGTAAGAGATAAATCCATTCTTTCATGTGCCATCTTACAAATCTTAAACATCAATCCTTGACCTTCTGATTTATTGTTTCACTCTTGAACAAAACTATTTCATGAAGATTAGTTTCAGTGATTGCTGTAGTTGATTTTTACGTATGAATTACCTATAATGATATTGTTAGAATATCAGTAAAGGATTTCCAAATCCAAGAATTTATTCTCTAATCAGCAGAGTATTTTTAAATCCAAAGAAAATTCCCTGCCTGTAACATGCCTGTGTATGTGGAAAACCTGCACCAATTTAACCTGATTCCTACTGTTAAATGTCATCCTCCTGTACAAAAGACATACAACTTTCTTTATGTCGTTCCTAAAGGACAAGTATGCTTCTCCTTCATGCATTCTCATCATATAATACTTTTTTAATGAACTTTTTGGCCTTTTATCTCAGTATTCAGTATTGTCAATTCCAATACCTCAAAATTTGGGCATTAATGTCATGCCTTTGCTAGTCCTTTCCCCCCAAATTAAAATCACAAGATCATGAGGTCTTTGTAATTCACATCAGTTGCATTTCACACTAGAGATATTTAAGCTTCACTTTGAAAATATGAAGGTGTTATTTTTCTTTTTTTTTTTTTGGGGGGGGGGGCCCACAAGTTTAGAAATGTTCTTTCTAATAAAAAGTCTGGAGACTGAAGGGTTTGCTTTTGCCCAGACAGTTCTTTGTGCACACTAGAGCATATAGGGTGTTGGAAGTGCACGAGCTGCCCCCTGCGAATAATACAGGCTGTTCTGTGACATCACAGCAACCGCTAATCAGGTTGTATAAATGGAGACTTTGAAAAAAACCCAAACAATAGAGTGACAAGTCCTTTAGTTCAAAACAGTTATGCATTATATTTTTCTGGTCTACTTTACATTTTTAAACTAATTTTAGGGAACTTTAATGGAACTCTAACATGATTGTTACAGCTGTATAACTTTGGGACAGACAGGTTGGATCGCTGGGCTGAGGCCAACGGGATGAGGTTTAACGTGGCAAAGTGCCGGGTCCTGCACTTTGGCCACAACAACCCCAGGCAGCGCTACAGGCTGGGAGCGGGGTGGCTGGAAAGCTGTGTAGAGGAAAAGGACCTGGGAGTGCTGATCGATGCTCGCCTGGACATGAGCCGGCAGTGTGCCCAGGTGGCCAAGAAGGCCAACGGCATCCTGGCCTGTATCAGGAATAGTGTAGCCAGCAGGAACAGGGAGGTGATTGTCCCCCTGTACTGAGCCCTGGTGAGGCCGCACCTCGAGTACTGTGTCCAGTTTTGGGCCCCTCACCACAAGAAAGATATCGAAGCCCTGGAGCGTGTCCAAAGAAGGGCAACAAAACTGGTGAAGGGGCTGGAGCACAGGTCTTATGAGGAGCGGCTGAAGGAACTGGGCTTGTTTAGTCTGGAGAAGAGGAGGCTCAGGGCAGACCTTATTGCCCTCTACAACTACCTGAAAGGGAGTTGTGGTGAGCTGGGGGTTGGCCTCTTCTCGCAGATAACTAGTGACAGGACAAGGGGAAATGGCTGCAAGTTGCGCCAGGGAAGGTTCAGGTTGGAGATGAGGAGAAAATTCTTCTCTGAAAGGGTGGTCGGGCATTGGAACGGGTTGCCCAGGGAGGTGGTGGAGTCACCATCCCTGAGGGTGTTTAAGGAAAGGTTAGATATGGTACTTAGGGACGTGGTTTAGTGGGTAATAGGTGGTGGGGGGATGGTTGGACTAGATGATCCTTGAGGTCACTTCCAACCTTAATGATTCTATTCTATTCTATTCTATTCTATTCTATTCTATTCTATTCTATTCTAAAGAGAGAATGTGGAACCTGATTGAGTGAAAAACACATTCTGTTGTGAGTATATTATGCAACTATTTCCACAGACCAAATGCAACTCAGAATCAGTATTGGCCAGGAAAGAGAATCTGGCTCATGCCATGTCACCTCACTTGCTTCAGATATTCTAAACCACTGCAAATTACCAGTTCTCATGTACCATTTCAGAGCTGATGACTAATGTGTTATAGGCTGGATAGTAGTTCTTCTGGTTTTCTTCTCTTCTGCTTTCTGTTTCCTCTGCTGCGTGTGTGTGTGTGTGTGTGTAATGGGGGAATAAACATACATTGCAGTCATTTTTATTATGTGTGCATAGCCTCAATGTTCAAGTAACCTAGTCAAAACATATGTCCTTTATCTTTCTGCATGGGGAAGTAACCATTCCCAAAGTCTAGTTCCAGATACCTTTAGAATTATTTTGAAAATCTTGCAATCAACAGCATGCTTTATAAATAAATTACTACAAGGAGAATCTACGCATATATAGATTTCTCAGAACACTTTAAAATCAGTACATTGCATACTTTTTATTGTATCTTGGATTTTATGTGTTTTCCTGAATTTGCCTGGTTTAGGATTTTCCCAGCAATTTTTGATTGGCAAGATGTGAAAAGACAATATAAGTCTTTACAATGGCCAAAGTCTAAATGAAACAGCAACAAGCTAATTTTGTAGAAAATTTGTCGAATATTTGCTTTAGAGTGGAGAAAAAATAAAAGAGACAGGAGACTGTTTTTCCTTTTAATTGTATAGGTGAGATCATGCACTGTCTAAAGCTTTCACTGGTGGTTCTCTGATTTTCATTGTTTCACTACACAGTTTGAATGATGATTTGTCAGGTTAAACAGAAGAAATGTCAACATTTTCTTTTGTATCTGGGTATTCCTCATAGTGAAGAGCCAGCACAGACTTGGATTTTGGCTGCCATTGGAGACTAGGGACTAGTAAAGGAGAGAAAGCCCTGGGAAGTAAATGGTATTGATTTTTCTCAAGAGCTGACTTTGACCCAGTGACCACACTTCAATGTTCAATTTGCCAAGCGACAAAAGGACCTTCCCTTTCTATTTTGTTTGTGTAAGACTGTTGTTTTAGTCACCTTTTTTCCCCTCTTCAATGCTCAATACAAGTCCTAGGAACCAGAAAAACATGATCAGAGTTCGTACTCGTTTGAAAACATAGAGAAGAATTCTTTTCCAGGGTTTATAAAGTTAAATTCTCTTAACCTTTTCCAGGCACCACAGGTTAAATGTCTTGAAGCCGTTAGGATCATTGTTATTAGTTACAGAACAGAGCCATGGTATTTTCAGCAAGAGCTCTAAAAAATGGTTAAAAAAATTGAGAGTTTGTACTTCACCACGTACAAACAAGGAGAAAATGCACAACTGGATCAAAAAAAAGCATTTGGGCACCTAACTCTCAATGAAGTAGGTGACCATCAGGTGGCAAATAACATTATGAAACACTGATGCAATCAGGACACCATTAAATCATTCATTCTACAAAATTAGTCTTATCACCTAGAGGTTTGTACTTTCATATGGAGTTCCTGTTAGAATGAGGATCACAAGAAACAGCTGACATTTCTGAACATTTCTAAAATGTTCTCCTGCTGCTAGCCTGGCTGGTTAACAAAAATAAGTGGTTTTCATTCCCTTTATTCGTGTTGGATCAGCTTTGGGGTGGACAGAAAAATGCATGCCAGTATTCTTCTCTCATGGTAACATGGTCAAAGTTGAGGACAGCAAAATAGCAGTTCAGGGAAACAATATAGCAAAAGAAATATGGGCTACTGGAGATTTAAAAAGTATTGGCTTTATGCTTTGCTTTCAGCCTGTCAGGGTAGCCAAAGGAATGAAGTCTTGTGGCAAAATTGCCAAACCTCATGATAGTCAGAGTTCTTTTGAAAGACTGGACACTGCAGTTACTTGAATATAACAGAGTCTGTAATTTCAAAATAAAAATAGCCTGTTTCTAGTCCTCAAAGGTAAATTTAAAAAACATGAAAATTAAGGTTTAGGAGTAGTAGAGAAAATAAAAAATAACAAAACTAAATAAATCTCTATGTGTACTATTTTTAAATGTCATAATTTTTAGCTTATTTCATAACATTTATAACATGACTCACGAACATTGCATACTGGTAGTTGCAACACAACACTCTTCTGGTGACTTTGGGGGAAGATTTACTTGAATTCCACTTTCTATAAAATGTGACTAACTGACTGATTCATTTTGGCATAAATGTAAAAGTATAATGACTCCCACATCCTTGAATGTGAGGCACACTGAGCTTGGCAGAGAGTTATTCCTCTGTAAGCACTGTGTTGGGTTGTCATATACAGCACCATGTGGGCCTCTTTCTAAGTCCTATCCCAGGCAGAGCAAGGGAAAGAGAAGGCTGATGGAGTAACCCTGTGTGGTTCCTAAATACAATACCTGAGCCAGAATCAAGAGAAAAATATGTCCAGCTCTCCCTGCACCAGGTGTTCCATATTACACCTCATGTAAATACAAAAGCGGGAGGAGCAGTGCAGTAGGAAGACATGAGAGGAAAAAGGAGATTACAGGGAAGTGAAGCAACAGAATGAGAGGGTGAATGGGTGAAACACTGAAGACAGCTTAAGGAAGGGGATTGAACAGTTCAAAGAAAACAACGAAGGCCACCAGCCTCCTAGGGTCTGTTATACAGAGCATTACCAGCAGGTCAAGGCAAGTGTTCCTTCTCCTTGATTCAGCACTAGTGACTACACATATATCTGGGCTGCTGAGTGCAGCGCTGGGCTCCCATGTATAAGGAAGTCATGAACATATTGGGGCAAGTTCAGCAAAAGGCTGTGAAGATGATTAAAGGTGTGGAGCATCTGAATTACATGGAGAGAGACAGAGAGCTGTGTCTCTTCAGATTGGTAAAGAGAATGCCCAAGAGGGAACTTATCTACAAATATCTAATGGGAGGGAGTAAAGATGGAGCCAGATTCTTCTCAGCGGTATCTAGTAACAGCACAAAAGGCCGTTCTTGGACATGTTCAAAATATGACTGGACATGCTTTGAGCAACCTGCTCTAGATAGTCTAGGTGGCCCTTTTTGAGAAGGAGGGTGATTAGATAATCTCCAGCCAAACTCAGCAATTCTGTGATAATCAAAAGCTGGGATCTGAATCTAACCGAATTTTTGGTTTATAAATTCATTCAGATTCTTTTGCATGAACCCCAAATATAAGTAAAACCAAATGGGAAATTTAGTCATCTATCTCAGTTGCCAGATGGGAATGGTGTTGTTATAGGGGAAAAAAAAAAATCTAGTAGTTTTTGTGATATGGAGAACAAGCAGAATGGGTCTTCAGGGAGCCCTTTCAACAGAAACAAAACCTTCCACTTGCTCCTTTTAACATTGCAGAAATTAATATCAGGGAGGAAAAGAAATGATACAGTACAAGGGGAGCGTTTGAGTAGAAGCTTGACAAATTCTCCTTTAGAATTTATTTTCCTCTTTAATTAGTCTCTAGTGTTTGTGCTACTTTAAAAATCTGGGAATAGTTGAAGTCAATTTGGACAATTCAGAGAGCTTCCAGCCAAAGTCAAGCAAGACTAATAAAAATATAATCAGTATGTAGGCTTTGAAATATTTTGTCTTCTATTGTGACTCTTCTTCTAGAAAACTTTAACCTGGTTCAAAAATAGTAAAAAATAAATGGAAAGAGAATGTAATGGGATAGAAAGATTAGGGAAAGACAGTGGATCTTTCCCTTCCCTTCTCTGTATTATGTATAGAGTTAAATGCTTTAGAGAATAGTTTTCAGAATCAAATAACTGAATTTTGAATCTAACTATGAAAAAGTTGAAGATTGAAATGAAATGTCGACTGATTAATGACTCAAATAAGAATCTTTTTAAGCTCTCAAAAGAGAAAAGCTAAGGAAACCTGCCCATAACAGTATTAACCAGGAGTGCACTTTCTGTGATGAGTTGTTTTTTGAGCATGCTTTTCTCAAATATTACTTCTTTGAAAAAGAGAATGATAGCAGCTCCCATTAAAATGAGTGGTAATCTAAAACTGCACAGAGTTTTCTGGCAACTGCATTCAAACTTGAGCATATCATTAACGCTTGTCCTTCTCATTCATCATGCCAAACTATTTGTTTCAGTCATTCTCAGAGACTGATGCTACATTGCCAGTGAATCAGCATTTTCTGATAATGGCAAATGAGAATTGGTAAAGAATTCATTTAGAAGGCACATAGCATTACTGGAAAACACAACCACAACATCAACTTGATAAATTATGACAAACATGTTGGAAACTCTGATCTGTGTAAAGAGATTTAATTGCTTATAAAATTAAAAGTTTTCTATGAACTATATTTTGATTAAGGTTTGAAATGGTGAAACACCCTTCCTTCCTTCCTTCCTTCCTTCCTTCCTTCCTTCCTTCCTTCCTTCCTTCCTTCCTTCCTTCCTTCCTTCC
>VWZZ01003427.1:47027-95769 GCA_013399095.1 Psophia crepitans | reverse complement strand
CGTAAAGCCATCTGCTTACAAAATATGTTAGGTTTTCATATTTTCCAAGTTTTAGAATGGGGTTAAAGCAGGAACTTTATCCAAAAGAATTATCAAAATTATAGAAGAAAATAATTAAAAAATATATTTATATTAATTTCTAAGGTATTTCCTAAATGATGACTTGGGTTTTTTTAAGGTTCCTATACAATCAGTAAGTCCTTTCCTTTACAAAGAATACGTTTTATGCCCAGATAGTAACCAAAGGCCTACATCCAGTCTTTAAAGGACATTGACATACAGTACAGATGGGTTAGACTGTCTTACACCCCATAAAAGGCTTCTACAATTGGAGTAATTGGGTTCTGGCAGAGGTCCTTGACCAGTACCGGTTTCACCTGCGCAGGGTATGTGCAAGACAGTTCTGCAGAGAGCTCGCTGCTATTTTGTGCATTCCCCATTCTTCTCTACTCAGTCTCCAGTCCACTGCTGTAGGCTTGTGAGGAAACGCAAGCAGTTAGCGTATATTTTCCACTCTTACCTACCCCTAGAAGTCTAGGAAGGATGTTGTGGATAGATAGGGAGAGTTAGATCAGTTTTTGCATATGGGATAAACTGAGCTGTAGCTCTCATACACTCACAAATTTTGTCCAAAGTAAACCTCTCTCAAATTTGTCCAAATTTACCTCTCATAAACAAGAATAATTCTTATATCAGAGAATAAAGAAAGAATGAAACATAAAGAAAGAATGAAACATGATACATTTTTTCTTGCTTTTCTTATTCTTCCATAAGATTAATAGATATTAATGTTACATATTGCCAATGTACTGGTTGTTTTTGGTACTTCTCTGACCTATACGCTGGAGTATCTTTTGATGGCTAGATATTATGATGAATCGATTTTGGCAGTAGTTAAAATGAATTCCATTAAAACCTGACAGTTTGCTAATAACTTTAAGAAAACTTTTAATTCATAATACTCATTTTATGCAGTAAAAAGCAAATATTTCCCCTTCTTCTCTTTAATCTCTAAATACAGTACATCTTCAGGCTGATTTAGTTCAGTGAGTAAATAGTAGGAAATCTGCTAGTCCTACCTATGTTTCATTGGTTTTCCAATATTCAGCAATATCCCAATCCCCTAGGAGTCATTTAGCATATCTCTGTCTAATAAATTTTATAAACACAAGCTTTGTAAGACATCCATGACATTTAAGTTGCATTATTAAAGAATAAAGTAGTGTATATGTTCAAACAACAGGGGGCTTTATCATGCAATGCAATAAAAAAAGACAGCAAACTGTACAAAGTTTATATGCTTTGCATGTGTGATTTTCTCCCATATTTCAGACTCCTGTAGGTATTGTGTGTCTCATTCTGGAGTGCAGTAGTAATAAAAATACACAAAACTTCACTAACGGTTTTCTAATGAACTCCTTAAAAGAAGGCATTAGGGACCTTTTAGTTTTACTACTACAATGAATATAGAAGGCTGTGAAAACACAGCTTCAGAATAAGGAGATGGAAAAAAAAATCTATGTCATTACTTCCTGGCAATAATTTCTTCAGTCTTGCAATTCCTTATGTTCAATTCTGTTTCAGAAGAGGGAAGTGAAGCTGACCTCCATTTTTATCATATAATGAATACCTTAATTATTATCAAAGCACTGACCTACTGCCATTTACAAGAGCTGTAGTGGCTGATAATCACCATAAATAATAGATTCTAATCTAAGTAGGTTAACCACACAGACTGAAATGGGTGGCCATTCCTGCCTCATGAATTCCACCTGGAGGCCTGAGTGACTGCTAATAATGCTGCAGCCATACCTGTCAGGCTCCTGAGTTCAGACGCTCCACACCTGAAGAAATTATCCCCCAAATTTTTCCATTAGCTTGCCTATGGGGTTGTTCTCATTATCACCGGACTTTTTCCTGTAAGAAAAAAGTAAAATTTTCATAAAGTTCTTCCAACTTCTACACATTATTGAAAAAAAAAAAAAAGGAAAATGGAAAAGAACAGTAAATTAGAATAGCAGGAAGGAGAGGAAAAACACAAGGATGCTGAGGGCTGATTCTCTTTGGTGTTCACATACACAAACGCAAGATGAATACAAAATGAATTTAAAATAATACCAGAAGCTCCTTTAACCTTGCACAGTTGCAAACGATTATATAACATATAGTACTGAGAATAAAGTCCTCAGTCCCCTTTGGATTTAATTTTCTCTTCTCTGACCAAGTAAAAAGGACAGGTGTAATTAATGGTTGTCATGAACACATGGGCATGTGTATATGCTTGAAATCTGACTCTTTTTTGAATAACCAATTAGCAACTCCTGAATGTTCCTCTGAGAAAAAAAAAAAAGCTGGATTTTATTTTTATTTAATAAGCGAAAAAAATAGGGTGGTGTTAAGATGCGAAGATCTGTGTGAAAGCTCATTGGTGCATTGCTGTTGTGAAATGATTCAGTGGTGTGTCTAACACTTCTGAGATGTGACATAGTGTAATATTTAAAGGGCTAACAGTCCATAAATAGCCTCTACCTTTTTGTCACATAAATATATGGTTTCCATTTTGTCTCTAAAATATGGTGTAAACAATATTTTTAATGTCCCCATTTTTAAAGCTAGAATGAATACAGCTTTCAAGAATGGATGATTTGCAATCAACTATTTGATCATCAGTCTCCATATCTGTAAAAATAACATGCACAGACTTCTTTGCTTGGCCATCAGGTGGACCAAATAACATTCACAGGATTTGTGACTAAGGCTTTGTTCTCCTCCTCTTCTAAATCATCCTTGCTTTACCTTCTGTCACCATAACAGTTCTGGAGATACAGGCAGATACAATGACACTAATCAATCCTCAAAAATGTCTTTTAAAAAGCACCAGGTTGCTCAGTTCAAAAATTATGTGAGGGGTACATGATGTCAATAAGGCAAAAGAATGTTTTGAAGGGACTGGATTGTGCTACCCTGCCTTCCCTACCTTATATTGAATGTCTGTCTTATTTCACTTTAAGTTCCCCTCAGCAGTAAAGGCTGGATGCAGCTGTATAAGTGTAGCCAAGGCCATTGAGGAAGCCCTAGGGTATCCCAGACAGCTTTATAGGGCTAACAGGTTTGAGATAGGATTTGCGAGAAGTCCAGAAGTAGCAGCCAGAGCCGAAGCAGAACGTCCCACTGCAGCCAAAATGACACCAGATGATCATGTTTATGCAAATTAAATCTGTTGTACCTGTCTTTTACACTTTTTTTTCCCTATTGTCACAGTATGGAGGTCAAAGCCAACAGTCTGCAGTTTCCTAGGTTATCTAAAAAGAGATTTTTATTTTTTTTAATAATGAGTTAATCATTGAATACCTGTTTTCTTCTGTACTTCTGATACTGAAACAACATTAAGTGATACTTCATACATTAAGTCAATATGTCCATAGAATCATATCTAAACTGATTTGAACTCTTAAACGAACACCACCTAGTCATGGTAAGATTTTACATTTCGTTTGACAAATTTGTTCCACAATGTCTCCTTTGACACTTAAAAAGATATCCTCAGGACCATAAAAATAAGTCCAATTTTAGAAATTTTCATTTCCATACTGAATCCCAATGCAAATAATTCATTTAAGGCTTAAAATATGGTCTTAATCAATCCAAACTCCTCCTTTGATACTTTCACAATCTGTAAGTCTTCAGTTCACAGAAAAAAATCTAACACACTTTCAGGTGCAGTTATTTATTTGCCCTATCCAAATCTATGTTCTCTTTAAAATTTAATGTTATCTTTCACTAAACTGTTTTGTCATTCCTATACAACTGATATCCTGATATAACATCACAAAAGTTACTTTCTTTCTATCAATGTTCTGACATGACAATTGCAGCTATGTTCTCAATTAACAAATATGAACCTTAATCCTTATCGAGGAAATTCAGAAGTTGTCTGTTCGCACTAGCTATAATTACTGGGTGCTCCAATTTTTCCCTAAGTAGTGTCCATATAAACTATCTATGTTTCTCATGCAAAGTGGGGTCGGAGAACCACATGACTGCTACTATAGATATGGATGATAACTTTGGGACAGCAGGACAAGGTAAATGTCTTATTTTATCTGAACCAATGAAATCCGTCTGCTTTGGTGTGAGTTTGAGCCAATTGTGATGCTTTTCATCTTCAGGAAGAGCATTACTGTGGGAGTCCCGTGAATAGGTACTAAATTCTTTGAATTAGAATTATATGGGCACAGGTTATGTCACCTTCTGGTAATGTGTGCTTGTTCTGCTGTGGCCTGCAGTCTTTGAACCATTCAGTCATTAAAGGAATAGGAGGAAAAGAGGGGAATAACACAGTGGGCCCTGGATGTTGTTCAACAGTATCATTGTTTTTCTCAGATTGGCAAGCTACAGCACATTGGCATAGATACAGCGTTTAACAACGGTGCCTGAATAGAGACGTGCCAACTTTGGCTCCAGAGTTGCCGCAGGGTTTCTTTCCTTCATTTTCCTTCATAAGTTCACCATTATTTATTCATTAATTTATGAAGAAAAAATATAACAAGTTGTCTTCATAGCAGTGGCTAAGAAATACAGAATCATAGAATCTTAGAATTATTTAGGTTGGAAAAGACCTTTAAGATCATTGAGGGAAAGTTTGGGAAACTCCAAGTCCACAAGCTATTGCTACTCTCTGTAGAACTATTGCTATATTGTTTCTTGTATTAAAAGAAAGTTAAAAACCCCAAACCTAAAAAAAACCCACAATCTGAAGCAAAATTAAAAACAGTATTTCAGAAGATTTGCCTATGAAGATGTTTGTGTATGTATGCATATACATAAATCTGATGCTGGAAGAATTCCAACAAATACTGTTCATAGGCTTTTGCAAACAAGTCACTTTTAAAATAGTGTTAAAAAATAACTGTATTAAAATATTTTTTTTTCCCTATTTTATTATTTTATGTTTCTCCAGTGTCTGTCATCAACCTCAGGAAAAACTAAGAGGTGATATCATGACTGAACTATGAGATATTATTGGAAAGAAAACTAAGAGACAGAAAAAAAAATGTAGAAACAGATGAAGATTATGAATTTTCTCTGGATGTTAAGGATGTCTCTGGCCAGTGGGTTTCTACATTTAAATACCTTTTAATAACTCTACGGCCAGAGGTAATAAAAACAAACATAAGATAGTGTTTCCAAAACTGTACGGAGAGTGGCCACACAACTATTTGGGGAACATTAACATGAAAGTCAGGTATGAATATTAGAAAAGGATATTTTTTTTATTTATTTAACTATGAGTTGTAAAGGACATTAGCAGAAAACTCTTCTGTGAACTATTCAGTGGCAGAAGATGATGACTCCTGTGTCAGGCTATGTAGGTTCTTTTTTAGAAAAAATCAGTGAATCAGTGTTTTTTAGATCAGATTATCAGAGATTTTTATTTGATGCTTATGTGACATCTTCATAAAGTAGGACAGACTTCTCAATACTAAACATACAGAATTCTTAGCAGGTACATTTTTCTATCCTAAATATTGTTGGAACAGAAAAGAAATGTTGTTTATGTTTGGGCTAGATACAGAGGTGAAAAATAATGGTTGTGTTGTTGAAGACTTAGGTAGTACCCCAGATGCCCATAGCTGAGAGATCCATCACCCTTCCTAGGACTTCATGTGCACAGCATGTAGAAGGTACAGACTGGGTTTTGAAGGGCTATCTTAAATGTGATTGCTTAATGTACCTGTGCCTCTCCTGAAATTTGGTTCTGTGAGCTGTTCCCTTGCCTGTAAAGCAGGCAGGAGATGCCACTTGGCTTTAGAAGGCTTAGACTCATAGAATCATAGAATCATTGAGGGAACAGCACGAAGCTTCAACAGGGGAGGTTTAGGTTGAAGATCAGGAAAAGGTTCTTCACTGAGAGGGTGGTCGGGCACTGGAACAGGCTCCCCAGGGAACTGGTCACCACACTGAGCTTGACTGAGTTCAAGAAGCATCTGGACAATGTTCTTGGTCATCTGCTCTGATTTGGCTGGTCCTGTGTGGAGGCAGGAGTTGGACTTGATGATCCTTATGGGTCCCTTCCAACTCGGGATATTCTATGATTCTGTGATTAAAAGGCTGTAATGTCCAGTCTTTACATAATAAGACTAATTAGAGGCAGGACAGGAGCATCATGTTTCTTAGAACTTTAGTAGAAAGGGAAAAGTGTGATTCTGTAAATGTCCATGTGTTATAGGAACAAATGTTTGCCCCTCACTTACAGTAATGTCTTCACAGCATGCCATAAATCAATTCCAGTTCAGTAGACTAATGCACTTTTAGTTGGAGAGCATTAAGGGGAGTGAAATATATAGGCTGTAAGAATCTATTAAAAAATAAAAAAGCCTGAATAGCTCTCCAAAAAAGTATCTTGAAGAGGCACACTGTAATAATTTAAAAGAATTTAAGGTGATCCAGTGCTGAACGTGATTTGTGCTGGTACTGCAATCATGGTTCATGTTTTCTCACCAGGAACAGAAATAGAGACAAAAATTAAAGTTTCTTGGAATCAGGAAGCTAAAGACACTTGTTTAAAAATCTTTTGAAACTGTTGGTAGTCTCCTCAGTGTCCTGAGCATGACAAGGAAGTTTCCTGTATACTTCTATTTTTGAGACAACAAGCAGATGCTCTTCATACAAAAGGGGAACCTGGATGCATGGAGTTTTGCTTTGAAATGGGTGATGAGCCAGTAAAACACTTATGGGTGAGGATAAAAGAATGGATCAGGACAGTGAAGTCTGACTAGAAGGTGAATAATCAAGATGAGAAAATACCTGAAATAATTTTTAGGCACTTGGAGAAAATCCCACCTTCACAGTGCCTGGTACTTAGGAAACTTTATCCTGACATCTTCTGGCAATAACACTGGGCACAAGCAAACTAAGAGATTTGTAGAGTGTATTGATAACACCATCATGATACAGGTGATTGATGGTCTAACCAGGAGAGATACTCATCTGGACTTGTTTCTCACAAACAAGGAGTAATTGATCAGGGCTGTGGAAGTTGAGTGCATCCTTCACTGAAGCACCCACGAGTTTGTGCAGTTTAGAATCCTGAGAGAAGTAAGGCAACTACAAGAATCACAGTCCCAAGCTTCAAGGACACATATTTTGGCTTGTTCAAGGATCTGCTTGGCAGGCTACCATGGGAGACTGCCTTGGAGGGCAAAGAAGCCCAGGAGAACTAAGTGATCTTCAAGGATAACTTCCTTTGAACTCAAATGGTCTATTCTGATATGCAGGAGGTGTGTCAGAAGGCCAGCATGTATGAACAAAGATCTCCTGACCAAGCTTAAATAGAGAACAGGAATACATAGAAGGTGGAAGTGCAGAGGGCTACAAGAAGAAACACAGAAACATCTGAGCATGCAGGCATGATGTTGGGAAAGCCAAAACTCAACAGGAGTTGAAGCTAGTGATGAACGTGAGAAGCAAAAAGAAGTATTGCTGTAAGTATCTGAGTAGCAGAAGGAAAGCTGAAGAAAATGTGGGACCATTCCTGAATGACACAGGGGACCTAGCAGCATCAAATACAGAAAATTTTGAAGGACTCTGCCTTTTCGCTTCTTTCAGCAATTTGATTTTCAGTGTGGCCTCCCAAATCCCTGAGCCTACCAGAACAGTTTGTGAGGATTGGAGCACAGTAAGGGAATGGTACACTTAAACAAGTTGGACATAGAAAGGCCCATGAGATGAGATATTCCCATCCAGGGGTCATCCAGGGGTGCTGAGAGATCTGGTTAATATAATTGTAAGATAAATTTCTATCAGCTTTGAATGATCACAGGAGTTGGGAGGCATTCATGATGAATCTAAAAAGGCAAAGATCACATCCCCTTCAAAAAAGTGAAAAGGAGAACCTGGCAGCTCACAGACTGCTCAGGTTAACCTCAGTCTCTACGAAGATTACGATCCATAATGACCCTTCAAAACAATTTACAAACACAAGATATACAAGAAGATAACTGGGAACAGCCAGCTTTGACACATCGAAGCCAAATCTTGCCTGACTACTAGGCTACCTTTTATGAAGAGATATCTGTCTGTGGATGAGGAAAAAAGTAGTAGATGTTATTTACCTGTTTACCAATGTCTCCTCCATGATCTCCTATAGTATCCTTGTGGTCAGCATTTTTGAGACCTCCTTTAGAGCACTGGATCCTTTTTTTGATTCCCAGTACAAGAAAAGACAGTAAAAAACTTTAGCAAATTCAGCAGGTGGCCACCAAGTTGGTCAGGAAGTTGGAGGACATGAGGTCTGAAGAGAGGCTAAAGGAACTAGATTCATTAAGTTTTGAAAAGACCATGGTAAGAGTTTACTGTTGACTTCAATTAGCTAATGTACTTAATCTTCTTAATCCTAATATCTAATCTTTTTACCTGATAGAGAAGACAGAGCCAGATTCTTCTCAGAGGTTCACAGTGACAGGACAACTTGGAACAAGAAATTCCAACTAGAGATGAAGAATAATCTTTTCAACATGAAGGTGGAACAGGGAGCCCGAGAAACTGTGGAATATCTATTTTTACAGACACCCAAAACTCACCTGGGCAAGACTCGGAGCAACCTGATACAGTTGGAACTGCTTCGAACAAAGGGTTGGACCAGGTAACTTTCTGAGGTCACTTATAATCTGAATCACTCAATGATTCTATAATTCTGTGATTCTTCTGTGCAGCTTCTCCCTAATACTAATGCCTCAAATGTTGTAGACCGTGAATTGGAATTGCATCCTGTTATACTCTGTGAAGCCTAGAGAATTGTATTGGAGTGATGTCCATTAAGAGGATTGTTGCTGCTTGACTGAAATTGTGTTGCTGTTCATCAATTGCCCTGACAAACTACTTCCATACAAACAGGTGAAAAGTAAAAAAATGACAGTATATGTTTTGCTAATTCTAAATAGAATAGAATACAATAGAATAGAATCATTAAGGTTGGAAGAGACCACAAGGATCATCTAGGCCAACCATCCCCCCCCACCTATTACCCACTAAACCATGTCCTTCAGTACCGCGTCTAACCTTTCCTTAAATACCCGCAGGGACGCTGACTCCACCACCTCCCTGGGCAACCCATTCCAATGCCTGACCACCCTTTCAGAGAAGAAATTTCTCCTCATCTCCAACCTGAACCTCCCCTGGCACAACTTGCAGCCATTCCCCCTTGTTCTGTCACTAGTTATCTGCGAGAAGAGGCCGACCCCCAGCTCACCACAACTTCCTTTCAGGTAGTTGTAGAGGGCAATAAGGTCTCCCCTCAGCCTCCTCTTCTCCAGACTAAACAAGCCCAGTTCCCTCAGCCGCTCCTCATAAGACCTGTGCTCCAGCCCCTTCACCAGTTTCGTTGCCCTTCTCTGGACACGCCCCAGGGCCTCGATGTCTTTCTTGTGGTGAGGGGCCCAAAACTGGGCACAGGACTCAAGGTGGGGCCTCACCAGAGCTGAGTACAGGGGGATGATGACCTCCCTGCTCCTGCTGGCCACACTATTCCTGATACAGGCCAGGATGCTGTTGGCCTTCTTGGCCACCTTGGCAAACTGCCGGCTCATGTCCAGGCGAGCATCAATCAACACCCCCAGGTCCTTTTCCTCTGTAGAGCTTTCCAGCCACCCCGCCCCCAGCCTGTAGCGCTGCCTGGGGTTGCTGTGGCCAAAGTGCAGGACCCTGTGGGTGAAACACCCTGTGGGTGAAACAATTCACCCACAAAGATTAGAAACGTATGTAACGAGGACTAAAATAAAATAATTTATATCTCTTAAAAAAAAGAGAGATATGTTGATAATATTTTATTATCCAAATATCAAAGCTGAGAGCCATGAGATTAGGAACTTTGTTGCTGTGAGAATACAGTATAGTGCACATTATTTCAAAGAAAATGAAAGATGCAAATTTCCTTTTATATCCAGTTCTCTATTGCATTCCTTTACACTCAAATCTCCCCTCTTCCTTCCCTCAAGAATTCTAAATCATTAAGCCATTCAGAAAGAAATTTTGTGACCCTGTCTAGAGACTGTGAATAGCTGCACCTCCATGGAAATGCTGCTTTCTTCGTAAGGTAAGAGTTTTCCTGTTTCCTTGTGGTAAATCATTTAACAGTTTGAGACTTGACTAAACTATAAACAAATTTTTAATCCAATATGGTGAAAAACACACCCTTTTCCATCAGTTTAGATAGTTTAAATGGACTGTGATTCTTTTCTTTCATGTATTAATTTTGATATTTTATAAAAACATGTAAATTGATAACCATTTTGTATAGTCTTATGCATAGTGTTGCTGTATGGAGCTAATTGTTAAGTCTTGATTAAGAGTAATCATAATGGTAGTTAAACACTAGTGTTTATGAAAGGTCCTCTAACCCAGTTTTGAGAAACATGGTGCGAAAAGGCCTGCACCTACAACTGAAGGATCTTCCCACATCCACACAGCAAAAGTACCCTTAGGAACACAGTTTGTATTCTGTGGAGAGCAATCTCAGCCCACATGAATGGATGGAAAAATAGATATTTTACTGATATCCCAATAGTGGATGAAGAGACATTTTTCAAACGCATTCACTCATGAAAAAAAGATGAAAGTCAGGTTGTAGAAAGTGCTTAGCTATGCATCCTGTAAAGGCTTCATAAACATTACATGGGAAAAGCATGATCCAAGGAATTACAAGCAAGTTCCCAACACAGCACATTTCCAAGAGAACCAAATATAAACCAGATTCCTGCCAACACACACACATATACAAAAGCATATTCATCGCAAACATTAAAATAAGATTTTTTTCTTTTTCATTAAATCTAGAACTGAGAAATCCACACAAATCCAGACAAAAATAGCTGGTCAAGGCAGCAAAAACAGAAAAAAAATAATAAATTTAAAACTATATATGCAGGGATGGAAAAAGGCATGTTAAACATGACACCTTTCTAAACCTGGTAACATATGTGTAGGTTTCACATCAAGACATTTATGTTTCCATGTTGATAATGGTAAAGTTGCTGTATATGTATCTCCATCTCTGCATTTGTTTATATAGGCTGAGATAAATTTAAGGAAGTTACTCAGAATAGCGTAGTAAGTAAATTATAGAATAAATATGATTTCTCTGTATTATATCATTACTGTCACTTCTTTGAAGTTTCTTGTGGAAGAAAAGAGATTAAGACCGTAGCGCTGATCTGTGTAAACAGGACTAACCCACTCCCTGGAAAGTCAGAGATGTAAGTGGGATGAAATTCCTGTGATTCTCACCTGGTACTGAGAGCAATCAGTGGAATTACTTCTTGGAGTTCTTCACATAAATAGCTACATTTTGTAAGGTCAAGCCCTCAAGAAGTAAATCAGTAGGTAAGGCTTTCATGAATGTTAATATAGGTGACACTTTTGCCAAACGCAAATTAAGTACTGCACACACTACTGGACTCATTCAGCATCTCTGCAGTAGTGCCTCTCCACTGCAATTATTCTTTGAATTACAGTTAGTAAAGAACCTCTTTCCTGATGATAATAAAAATAAATGGAGAAAAACAATAACATTGGGAGACAAATCAACAGCCCCAGTATTTTTCTTTGTGACATTACAGTTGCCTATGATTTTATTATCTGATAATTCAACAATCCACACATCTTCAGTACAAAGCATTTTCACTCTTAACTTTAGCAAAGCCCGGTTAAAATCCTGTACTCTCTACTTCTCCCGGTATTAGTGAAAATAAAATCAAAGGCTCTGAATAGCAAAGTTCTCAAAAATTAGGTCATTCCTTTTCTGTAACAAAACTGTCTACAACACGACAAAAATAAACAGGAGAGCATTTGACAGGGCCTGCGAGCAGCAGACCAAAGTCTCTGGGATTCTCGCCAGTAGTCCCTGAACCTAAAATCATGGGTTAACAAAATAACTAAAATTTCACACCACTGAAGAGCTTTTTTTCCTTGACAGTTATGTTACCAGTGCAGCTTCCCTAGTATGCTCACTGGTCCAAAAGATACTATTTCACCCCCATAACTATACTTTCTGACTTTCATAATTTAACTGACTTTTAAAATTTCAAATACAGAAGTCCAGATGATCCTTTAATTTGTAAGTGTGCAAGGCACTGAAAAGCTCTGATCAGTATGACATGAAGGGAAGAGAAAAGAAGATTCATATGTTAAGGCATTTGTGTTAGTGAAATTTAAAATCAGCTGATGCTTCATTAAAATAAAAGAGCTAAGTATCTCTAAAGCTTAGTTTATTGGGCTTCAGTTTATAGGTGGAAAGTTGAGGTACATGGCCATACTGAGAAAAAAAGCAGTTACAGGTTTGTCAGAGCTGCCAGGGCACTTAGTCTTCCTGCCTAGAGGATTTTTCATAGACACTGAGATTTTTAGAATGTGTGTTTATTTTTGGTGTGGAATATTCCATTTACTAGAGATGAAAATGACACAAATGGAGGTTTATGCCTGAACATTGAAATGTCATCCACTGTCACAACCCTAATTTTAGATAAAGTTGTGAGAAATAGCCTTGAGATTTTTCTTTCATCTTACTGCTTGTTTGGAGAAAAAGTTTAGCAGGAAGGCAAGAGGACGGACTGTTCGTAGATAGAGTATTTAGGGCATTGCAATATGAATTGGATTTCTTGCTCTGCTACTATTTTGGCATGACTTTGAACAAGTGACTTAGGGCTGCATCGTACAAATGATCTCTAGGTATGTTGTTGCAATCCATAACTTAGAAGAATACTGACATGTGGTGGAACCCATACAGCTGTTCTCACAGGGAGACACAGATGCTTACGTATCAGATCCAGAAAGCCAGCTTGCTGCAAAGGGAGCTGTCTTGATATTTGGCCAACAGTAAATATGAATGAGAAGTCTTATCTCAGGTGAGCATATGAGTATCATGAGCAGGAATGTTAATAATAATTCTTGCTTGCCTTGTTCTTTAATAGGATAAATATACTCAATAGGCACCTTCTAAATTATCCTTTGTGAATCACATCTGTGAAGAAAAGCCCACTCATTCAGTCACTGTGCAGTTCTACAGTATAAGTACCTTAACATTATGTAAAACCTCATTGGTAGAAATTTTCATATCAAGGGAGATCAGACTTGAAGAAAAGTGGGTACTGTCCCTGTTGCTTCCTCATAGCTGAGAAGTGGTTTTGAGGGTCATAGTCTCTGTATTAGGTGCTTCATCTCCCACAGAGTTTAAATGATGGCTTTTATGCTTAGTTTGAAAAATGTAAGTATTTTTTCAAATGTAGACCTAGTATTTCAGACTTGTGAAGAGAAATATTACAATGTCAGGGAGTCAGAGGTTACAGTCATGGTTCAAAACTGTAGCTTTGTAAGTAGGTAGTGTAAAAACATGTTTTATAAAAGAATACAAAAGGTTTAAACTAAAATGATAGATATGTGTGTTGGGTACATTCAATCTAAGATTTGTTTGTAGAAAAGCAGTTTGAGACAACTAAATTGCTGAGTTCCCTCCTCTACTATCACTTAGTATAGAGCACTAATTCCAGATCACATTGTAGGGCTACAGCCTCTTTCCTGCCCACCTCGCCTACAGTATCATCATCTGACATGCCCTTAAAAACAGACATGGAACAAAAGTTTTTCCAATTTGGACTGCCCAAAGTCCTGGGAGTATTATGCTTACATAATGGGAGAACTGATATCAGTAACAGTGGTAGCCACAGCTCAAATTACTGTACACTCTAGAAGAAACTTTCAAGTCAAGAAAACTGCATCCAGAAGACATTCAGAGGCTTTCCAAATTTTATTTCTATTAAACTAGTCCTTCTTTTCTAGAAAGTGATAATTTTTATGTTTAATGATTAGTAGTTAAAAATCTGTACCACACATTTCTACTTATGAGGGCAGTATGTCAGACAATTATTTGAGTTATAGCACAATCTGATCCAATTAGTGTATTGAGACGCTGTATCATTGATTTGCAACTAGATATTTCTCATTCTTTTCTGTAATTTGTTATGGACTGACTAGAGATATCCGTGTCCAGCTTTCAAATGTGACAAAAGCCAGGTCTCTGCAGCTAAAGCTAGGCATACAGGGTTATTTAAGTATATGTTTTAAACAATCCACATTAAAGTTAATAATCTGTATCATTATTCAACAATTTTCTTTAACGAAAAGTGACTGTTTAATTAAAAATGTCAATATAAAAATAATGACAAGGGGGTTATACTTTCTAATTCAGGATCATTGCTGACTAAGACCAAGACTAATAAGACCTTTGACTTAGGACCTCTTTTGCTATAAACACCTTCATTTTGGTTTTCGTCCAATGACAGGATTATTGTACTGTGGAAAGAATGATTAAATTATAGCTTTAGTGACCAACACACTTTTATCACCCACTGTCATAGAAAAGTCTTTCATTATTTGTCTTTCCCATAAGAGATATAATATTTTACTGCATTTTCCCTTTCATAACTCAGAACAGCAGAAAAAAAAAGAAAAGCTCAAGAAAATAATATTGGTAGTCTGAATTCTTTGAACTTGGATATCACTGATTAGGCTCTAATAAGTGTGATCTAATATCATGAACGATTTGGGGTCACGTGGCCTGCTTACTAAATATGGTGTTTCAACATCAGGAGGCCAGCAAGCGACCTTTCAATATTTAGTTATTAAACAGAATTTCATTATTGGAACATGTTAACAATTATGTAAATCAAAGAGATTCTAAGCTGATGGAAAACTTTACAGATTTCCTTTTGCTTATGTAAATGAACATCCCATTCTTGACCATTTTGTGGTGTTCTTGGTTCCTCTTTGTTACTGTATTGGTAAGGAAACAAATATGACAACTGACAATATTTTTGCAGATCTTGATATACTTAAATCATGGTTTCATGAAGTACAAAGTGCATTTTTGAAGTACATGCCACCTTATAAAAAATGCTACTGATACACAATGAAGACCACAGAGTTTAAAGAGTAATTATTTAAAAAAAAAAAAAATTACCTGGAGGGTAACTTTTAAACTAGTTAATCTTTTAGATATCATCTGTTCTCTTGAAGTCAGCGTAAAACCAGCAAAAAACCCCACCATTACCATATTCTGTTCTCTGCTTGAACTTCAACAGCAACACTCTTGTGTGCTTATGCCTTTTCTGAATAAAATAAGTACCAGTAATTCTGCAGTTTAAATCCGTTATTAATAGGCATTGATTAAAGGGTCAGTGTGTTATTTAAGCACTGCAGTCTGGTGACTTGTAAAAAAGGTTCAGCATTTATTTATAAAGTAAATCTTGTGGTTGTAGGGCAAAGGTAGAAAACATTAATTTTGAAAATTCAAAACCTAGAAAGCAAATAAGAATGACCAATATTTGTTTTTATTTGTCTCCAGTCCCATGATCTCTTTTTAAAAAAAGTTCCAGTAAGAATGCTCAAGTACCTGGAGAAAGAAATACACACTTTTTTGAAAACCCTTAAAAATATCATATTTTCTTTTTCCAACAACAGGATAAGGCATAGTTAACCAATGTGTTTGTCTGGGTATCAGCTACTGGACTGCTAAAGAAAGAAAGGAAACAAAATGTGGGCAACACTTTCTGAAAAGTGACTGCAGTTCATTTAGAGAGGTTATTCAGGCATATTTCTCTATTAAACAAAGCAATAACAAATCACAGTGTTTTCTTCTGATTCATTATTTTTTACATGTAACACTCCTGAAAAAAAGCTTATGTGGGAACCTGCCCCTTATAGATTAAAAAGAAATTCTGGTTTATATATTTCATTTTATTGCTTAAGCATGAACATTTTGAATAGTTGAAAAAGTCCATCTGAACCGCAAAAAGAAATAATTTAGGTGAAAGTATCATGTCGATGTGACGTGATGTCTTCTTGTTGCTCCTCTGTGCTTAGCTTTATAAAAGTAAGGTGACTTGTACATCTGTCTCAAATGTTGTAAATCCCTGTTACAAACTGGAATAAAGTGAAGCTGAAGAACAAACCTAACTGCAAAAGAAAAATCACAGTATAATCATGGGTACCATGTGGATCACGGATACCATTATCATATTCACCAATCTTCCCATGGCCACTCATTTAAATTGAGAACAAACTGCATACACACTTTCTTCTTTTTGACAAATCATTTAAAGTCTGTCACTGAATAATTAGAGTAGCAAATGCAAATATTTATGTAGTAAATATATGCAGGTTCATATTGTGGAACTGTTATTCCTAGGTCAGTCACTGAAATGGTGCAGCTGGCATAAAGCCATTTTGATGAAGCGATGCCAGTTTACTTCATGCAAATACTTGGCTCTATTCACCAGGAATTAATTTTGCTACCTTTTCTCTTTTCCTAGTAAAATGACTTTGTAAAGGTTAATTCTAAAGTAGGTTTACAGAGACCAGGGAAAAGTGTGAAAATGATGAAACGTGAACAGCCAGATTCTTCTGTGCTACAATAAACTGTTCTACAGATTGTGGTCATCTAAATCCCTGTGCACAACATAGACTGTAGAAGACATCTGGACAGAAGGAAAAAAAAGAAAAATTTTTGGTAGAAAAATTAACAATCTTTTTTCCCCATCTTCCTTCCTTATTGTGTTTGATATTTCTACAAAGTACTGGTTTTGTCATTCTTCCAATGCGTGAGCAGTGGATTCTTAATGTAACAAAGAACTTTTAAAAGTTGTAACACTTTGGCATCTGCATAGTATGCTTGCATATAATGAATGAGGTTTTGAAGAAATCTACTTTTTTAGTAGCTTTTTTCTATAACTGTTTAACATAGAGACTGTAAAAAATATCTGTATTTTTGCAAAGAATCAAGTTGAGTATTTTTTAATTTCACAATAACTAGTGCATTATTGTATGTAATTATGTTTTCTTGTCTAGCTTATTAACAGTACCCTTAACGTTTCACAAGTGTACATTTCATGCCTTATTAGCGTTCGCTCATGTGCTTCTGAAGTGGAGGAAGTTCTTGAATGTATTTACATGTTTTCTCTTCATCAGTTTTTGCTTTGCATTGTAACTAGCAGAAAACAGAGTGCTTGGATTAAGTGCCAGGCTTTAAGAAGAAGCAGAAGTCTAAACAGCAATGTTTGAATGTTAAATTTTCAATTGAACACATTTGCAAAGTGCCATCGAATAGGGCACTACATGCTGCAGAAAGACTCAGAGCTAGAACTTTATCTTTAGGTATATTAATAAAAGATAAATAGAGTCTGCTGTAGGCCCCTAAAGCTTCAGTTTGAGGAAAGCAGGGCACAAGGAACAAGGCTCTATTAAAATAAAAAAAAAGATAGAATCAGGCGGTTTTTCTTTTTCCTGATTATTTTTTTCCCTTTCTTTGCCACTGGCGATAAGGGTTAACAATGCAAAACTCCCACCAGCTGGTGTTTCACAAAGAAGAAGCCCCTGGGGAAACGACTCTCCTACTGACAAAAGCAGCCTGAAAGCTCTGCTTCAGAAGCCAGTGCTATTTACATAAGCACATAAAGGCAAGTCACAATGCAATTAGCCCTATCAGGATCACACCAGAGAATGTGAGAGTTCCTTACAAAGGTTCCCTCATACACTGTCATGATGGTGTTTTATGCTTTTAATTAGGAGACTCTGTTATTGACTTTAAGGCATTAATTCTCTGGGGTCTAGTGGCGATGAAGTTATGACAGGTGATTTCCTATGTTCAACCTCTTGTAAGTTACAATTTGCTGTATTTCTAAAAAACAGGGCTTTATTATTAGGTAAAAACCCCTCAATCTATTTTCCAGAAAAAGAAAACAAGATAGGTGGTTAAACAGTACAACAATACACATATGCCCCTGAAGAAAAAATAACAATTTTATTTATTAAAAGAGATTATAAGTGTCAAGCACATTTTAACTAAATGGAATTGGAAGAAAGTAATAAGCAAAAGCATGAAATGTAACAGGTAATTAGTTGCACCCTCAGCATGTTTGTCAATGACACCAAGCTGTGTGGTGCAGTCGACATGCTGGAGGGAAGGGATGCCATCCAGAGGGACCTGGACAGGCTTGACAGGTGGCCCCGTGTGAACCTCATGACTTTCAACAAGGCCAAGTGCAAGGTCCTGCATATGGGTCAGGGCAATAACTACAGGCTGGGCAAAGAATGGATTTAGAGTAGCCCTGAGGAGAAGGACTTGAGGATGTTCATTGATGAGAAGCTCAACATGAGCTGGCAATGCATGCTTGCAACCCAGAAAGCCAACCATATCCTGGGCTGCATCAAAAGTATGACCACCAGGTCAAGGGAGGTGATTTACCCCCTCCACTCCACTCTTGTGAGACCCCACTTGGAGTACTGCATCCAGCTCTGGGGTCCCCAGTACAAGAAAAACATTGAGCTGTTGGAGGGAGTCCAGAGGAGGGCCATGAAGAGGAAAAGGGACTGGAGCACCTCTCCTGTGAAGACAGGCTGAGAGAGTTGGGTTTGTTGAGCCTGGAGAAGAAAAGGCTCCGGGGAGACCTAACTGAAGCTACCAATAACTAAAAGGGACCTAGAAGAAAGCTGCAGAGGGACTGTTTACAAGGGCATGTAGTGATAAAACAAGAGGGAATGGGTTTAAACTAAAGGAAGTGATATTTAGGTTAAATGTTAGAAAGAAATTCTTTCCTGTGAGGGTGGTGAGGCACTGGAACAGGTTTCCCAGACAAGTTGTGGAGGCCCCATTCCCAGCAGTGTTCAAGGCCAGACTAGATGGGGCTTTGAGCAACCTGGTTTAGTGTCCCTGCCCATGGCAGGGGCGTTGGAACTAGGTGATCTACAAGATGCCAACTCAAATCATTCTATGATTCTAATTTTGAAAAAAAAACCAACCACAAAACACTCCAAATAATTGGATAGCAATTTATTATTTGACGTTTTGAAACAAAGTAATACGATTGCTCTGAGTCGTCAGATTTTTTAGCATTCTATCATGTCCATTTCATGGACTGTCATGCGACAGTTTTTGTTTACTAAACTTTTTTGTTTGCTTTTAGTGATTTATAATTCATATTATTTTACTGAGAACCTGAGTCACATGTAGTTTCTGTTTTCTGACTGAAAAGTTTGGAATAGGTGATAATGGAGATCAGCTAGGAATAATGAATGACAAATAACTTAGTTTGGTCCAAGTCTTCAAGTGCTAACTACTTGTTCCTAAATTAGGAAACCTTTGGGATTCTTGTACACTTTCATGGATTTTCTGTGATTTTCCTTTCCAAATATGTCTAGCTATCAAGTGGTACTGTTCTAGGAAAAGTGATGTGCAAAACTATGAAACTTCTTTAGAAAAAAACAAACAAAAAAATCCACCAATCAAGAACTATAGAACAAGTTAATTTATTAACAGTTAGCTGTAGTGGCTCTTAAACACTAGCTGCTGGGTAAATCGTGTTTTGTCAATAATCCAAGTGAGGGAAGATACCTGGTTGTTACATCCCCTTCACAGTGTAGTGGGAGGTTCATTTTGTCTTATGTTCACATTTCTTTCCTTGAAATCTCACTTTGCTTTGCTGTAATGGAATAAGAAATAGTTTAGAGGTCATAAAGCAAATGAAATGCCTCGTATGTAGAACAGGAGACATCAAGTGAAATAATCCACTGGTAGGGCCAAAATTAAGGATTTTTTATTATTATTTTTTCCCCCCTGACAAAAAATTCAATTGTGGAACTCCTTATTTGGGGAAGTTATAGATGGGAAAAGTTTATAGGGATCCAGAAGGTGATTAGATAAGTTAATCAGAGAGTAAATCCAATGGGACTCCTAAACAAACCATCTCTGTCTCCAAATATAAGTGAGCCAAAGATTCTTGGAAGCAGGAATAAATACAGTGTTTGCTAGTGGGTATTATTGGAGCCAAGGTACTGGCTAGATAGGCATTTGATCTGTTCTAGAATAGTCATGCTTTTGAATGTCATTCTTACATTGAGAGATAAAAGAGAACAGTGAACGTGGGAATAATAAAGAGAAAAGGGAAGACAGGAGTCTGCAAAGATAGAGTATGCAACAGTATAACATTTTGTTTGTAATTAATAGCAATCACATCAGCACAGAGATTTCTATCACTGTATGTGATGCCTTCATAAACACTTCGTGCTGCTATTGCTATAAAGATGATGGAATAAAAATAGATATCCCAATCTCTAAACGGATCCATAATTTAGACTGCATTATGTTTTCATTTGATAGGATTAAGTATGTTGTTTGATTTCCTGGAGGGAGTGATATATCTTTCCCAAGAGACAATAGTAGATGAATTAACATTTCTTTCGCTAATTGAGGAATCATTTTATATAGATGACCATTAGCATGAACAGTTTTGTTTTTTATGGAAGCATACATTATCTAAAACTGAAAACTTGAAACACCAAAAAGCTGCTTAGCTACTTTTTAACTACAGTAATGTAACAGTGTATGTTTTGATGTATAGCAATTTATATAAAAATATAATTAGCTAGTTGCTCATAACATGTATATTTAGATTTGTATTATCATTGAACCACCATCTAGAACTGTAATTGTATTTTGTGCAAAGTTACTAACAGGATATTCAAAGCAGTTGACATATAGTCAGTCTGGACATCATTTTGGTACCAACAAAAAGCCAATGGAAAAAAAGTCATCACAATTCCCATTTCCTATCCAATAAGTATTCCAATATATTTACATCCTGAAGTAAGTCCTAACATAAGACATTTTTTGTAAGAGCATTAAATTTGAAAACAGAATAAGAATTTTCCATGTTGAGTTTAGCATGAATATCCTAATTCTTTTGCTTAGTATCACTCCTACATCGGTTACAACTACCATACAACGTAGTCTTCTAATATTCACTGACCTTGAGAATACTTCTCTAGTTGCAATGAGCTTTTATTAAAAAACAAAGCAAAACAAACAGAAAAACGCACAAAAAACCCAACCCAACCCACAAAACCAAACACTTGCATAGAAAAGCTATCTTTATAATTGTAACTCATGAATTAGATTCAATAGCATCATAAGTCCCTTAGAGTCATTTAGACTCAAGAGTCAGATGAAACATCTACTGCTGGGTGCTTGCTCTCCCTTATATAACAAATTAAAGAGGTAAACATGTCAGAAGGGTGTTTTTTTCTTGAAAACATAAAAAGTGGCAAGCAGTTGCTTGGGTTAAGATAGTCTTCATAGGCACCCAGTGAATTTTCAGACCAAGAAAGGAGTTTTTATTGAATTTTAGGCATTTCTATCTGTGTATATATATGTCGCATACGTAGGAAACTGAATTGCATTTTGGAACTGAAGTACCAACAACTCACTTAAGTCTTATTTTGGATTTTCCCTCAAGTTATACATTATACATTTTACATTATACATACATCTGATCCTGAGAGTAAAACAGTTTGACTTCCCCATATGACGGCTCTTGTGACAGTAGTATTTTAGTATTGATGTGAGAAAGTCTGGATACCTTAAGAGAAATAATGGCTTTTCTATTTAAGACCCTAAGAAGTGCTCCCATGTCGCCAGACTTGGGGTTTTTTTTCCCCAGTCAAATGATTCAGTCTAACAAAAGATATCAAGTCTTCCTAACAGTCTCAGACAGAGCATAAGCTTAGATCATCATAATTTCAATGACATTACTACTAAGATACAAAAGAAAAAAAGAAAAAAAAAACAAAACCAAAACACCACTAAAAACCCCCACCACAATCAGTCAAAAACTTCCAAGGATGGCAAACTGACTGTTACAGAGAAGGAAAAAAATAATATCTCTAATATGCTGATCTTAATATTTAATACCACATGATGAGAACATCCTGCAACAATTGCTTTGACTGTTACTGGGTTCCTCTGGGATGCTGCTAGGAAGGGGTACCTCCTTTTGCCCCCCATATATTTACATCTCCTCAGTCTAAAGAATATTGGAATTTTTGCTTAAACTACCACTGTCACTATAAGCTTCTATATTAAAAAAGTACAAAAAGATAGTATGGGTAGCCTTATATTTTTCAACAAACTGGAAGAAGTCTCTTCACCTTTCGTCATGTTTTACATCTACCCTGGTTTAGCAGTGAGGGTCATAGTGGCCTTAAAGTGGCCCGTGTGGATGAACTGATTTCAGTCAAGTTTTGTGACAGCATATCCTAAATGACAGAGGAAGAGTATATGCATCAGTTTAGTCATTGCAAACAGAGAGGTCATAGGCTTCTGTAAAATGACAACTGCAATAAGATAGATATGCCATCTCTTCCAGGCACTCGTAGAACAAAAAGAGTGTGGGAATCTTACTCTGCCACAGCTTTTGCTGCACCAGCTCTTTGCAAAGCCAGAGGATTTTCTGGACAAACCCTTTAGAAAATGCTAAATTAAATATACAAGAAACGTATTGAATTTAATTTAATACTATTACTATAATATTAATACTATTAATACTATATTAATACTATTTAATCAATTTAATATTAAACCAGCACACTTTCTGGTTATTTTCACATCATCTTTATCATTCATTTTAGTCTCAAACTGCAGCTTTGTCACTGTCAATGTCCCTTGGTTTGAACTGATTTTACAGTTTCAGCAGCACAAAGTCTCATTCAGACATTACAGATGAATGACGTTACTATAAGGCTATATTTATGGGCAATCACAGTATAACAGTAGCTGCTGGACTGACAGCAAGGCAGGAAGTTAGTAAAGGACAGATCTTTTATCCTTCTTCACTAAGTTCATCAGGGCATTTAATGAGTGGTTTTAAGTAGCTGTCTGTGCTGCCAGCCAATGATAAGTCTGCTTACACAACACAAATACGTCAGGCGTTACAATCTGAGTTGTTTTTAAACATGCCAAAAACTGTCAGACGTTTCCTTTGGGGCTTCAGATGTATTTTTAGAAAATTCTAATCTAGAGTGTCTGTCAAGCTACTCCTGCATTTCATGCAGATAGAGAAGCAAATAGGGGCAAGAGAGAAGCTTCTGCAAGCGCTAACACAATATGCAGCATCTCCATCATTCTCTTTCTACACACTGAGGCTTATATCTCTAACAGTGTGACTGCAGCAGTAGGAAGTAGGCCTTTCTCTTTCCAAAAAGCCCCTGACCTGGCTCTTTAGGTGCTCACATTTTTTCATTCATTATTTTATGAAGTTCAGAAAACTGGTTTTTTTCATGTCATACAGGATTTGTGATTTCTTTGTTTGACAATTACTAACTAGTTTCTAATGGTGTTACTCTCAATAAGTGTATTTTAAACCCCTTTGTCTTTCAGTACTATCAACGTTTTCTCTGTCATTTTCTGAGACTGACGTATTGTTGGGATGCTGCCCAGCTAGGCTGTGCCAGCATGTTATGTTAAACAATGTACTGAGAGATGTCAAAACAACTCAGAAACAATCATGTTTATATCAGCAATCAATAGCATGAACAATAAATTATGGGAAACCAATCAAAACAGAGGCACTCAATGCAAATTGGTATAAGTTTGTATACTTTTTTTGGACACCAGCTGAGTGGCTAGCCAATAGCATTCTAAAAGCTGCAGTATACTAAACCCCATTAAACAACAAATCACATTTTTTCTGTATAACTAATTCTTTTACTCTTCCAAAGGTATATTTGTTAATATCTCAACTAAGGAAATTGGTCCAGTAAGTAAAGCCCTGAAAAGGACTAAGAGCCTGCAGGATTGGAGATGTCTTCAAAGCTGCTGAGAAGTTTGAAAAGCTGCAGAAAATCTTTGTTGCAGGTTGTTTTGTTTTGTTTTGGAAAGCCACCAGTTTAAGTAAAATTTAGTTCAAAATTCTGCAACTGTGTCATCTTATCTGGTGTCCCAAAGCATCTAACTATAGGTGCCATAATCAAGTTTTATCAAACCTTCTAGAGCAAGAAAGAAAAGGAGATACTAGTAAGAAAATGCTGGAAAAGTCTTAAAATGCTATAACAAAGATTATTGCAAAGTGATTTGTCTGACAGATATGGAGAAACAGGCTTTCTCTAATGTCGCAGGAGAATCTGGGCTCATTCTTCTTTCAGCAAGGTTGGTACAACAAGTTTTCAGGTGACTGTGATTTCGTCACTCCTTCAGCACGTTTAGTGGTGTCTCTTCCAGCAGGGTAACTAAATAAAGACATACGGGAATGGAAAAAAATCTTTACTGCAACTAGTGTTAGATATGTGGTGGTTCCATTCGCTGCGGTAAGAGCTCTGCCAGATTCATTCCATGCTCCTGTAGCCAGGCACCACCTTGCTCAATATACTTAGGAAGGCCTGGGGCAATTGTCTGTGTACCCTTTGTCAGTTCTGGGCTCTAGATCTACCGCAATAGGTTCATCAGTATTTGCACTGAAGGCAGAAGAGCGAAGGTACTCACGTTTCATCTTTGCAGAACTGCCAGTTGATTCAAAATGAGATGCCCCTTATCATATCCTGCCCTGATTTGCTGAGGAATTGATTTCTTGAACAGATCCCAGCTCTTGCACAGTCCCAGTACTATTACCAAATAAAACACTGCTAATTGATACTGCAGATCTGGGCCTGTTTTTTAACTCTGAGCTTCTTTCTATTGTATCAGAATCAATATTGAACTAGTTTATTGAACATATAAAATAAAATACATAATGAGTAATGCAAGAAAAGAATGTACATTATCTGTCATGCCATGAGGAAAAGAATTCATCTTTAGTTTTATATAGTTATTTCTTTTCAAAGACAAAGTTTTAAGCAAAATATTAGCCATTTACTTTTAAATTAACATACATTTTTATTTGTATTATACTTCCTGGAAATGTGCCAGCATTTGTATTCTCGCTGTTTGAAAAAGGCAATCATTATTCTGTAACTTGTAGTAGAAAGGTTGGGTATGCAAATGTGGAGCAGTGTGAGCCATGAGCATATTATTTTACTAGACTTGAAACATTGCATGTTGCCTTTACAGTATTGTATATGATGCAAACAATCCAATGCTATCACAAAAACATTTTAAAATACAGCTGCATACTGCTACAGCTGCTGTTTCTGAAAGTTCCTTTATGAATTTGAATTTCTCAGGTTTAGTCATGTTTGTTCTTTTATGAACAGGAGCTAATTCTTAAGGACCTACTCCCAGAAGTTTGCTGATATCCTCAAAGAAGTGCTTGAAACTGAGTTTCCTGATGCTTCCATGTGAGATGCCAAAATCTTCTCCAAACATGGAAACCGCTCTAGAGACTTTTTTATAGACCTGGATGACAATGTTCCTAGTTTCCTGACAATTTTCACTGGTTGTCTTCTATGTGGACAAAAATTATTTCATAAAAAAATGAAATGAAATTACAATCTCCTTTCACTTAAACAACTGAACAACTATTAGGCATAAGGTAAAGTAGTGATAAAGTTAAAATCATAGAATGGTTTGGGTTGGAAGGGACCACAAGGATCATCTAGTTCCAACCCCCGCCCTGCCATGGACAGGGACACCCTCCACTAGACCAGGTTGCCCAAAGCCCCATCCAACCTGGCCTTGAACACTTCCAGGGATGGGGCCTCCACAGCTTCTCTGGGCAACCTGTTCCAGTGCCTCAACACCCTCACAGGAAAGAATTTCTTCCTAATGTCCAATTTAAACCTCTTCTCTTTCAGTTTAAACCCAATCCCCCTTGTCCTGTCACTACATAGCCTAACAAACAGTCCCTCGCCAGCTTATTTATGTTTTTTTTTTTCATTTCTGTACAAAAAGTTGCAAAGGACTTAAATTACTATTACAAATTCTTGACTTTGTGTCATTAATGTGGGTAATTTATTGTTTTACTGATGAGTAAATCTTAAACATAAAAAGATTTCATAGTTATGAAGGTTATGAAGGATTGCTTTGATAATTTAACCTTCATTTTCATTTTACAGCAGTCTTATTCTAAGCCTTCCTCCCTCCTCCTGCATTTACCCTAATATACAACCAGGCATCCTGAGCTATTGAAAAGCTATTATATGCATTATCATGAATAACTCAATGAAAGAAAGACATCACAATTTACGACAAATGAGTGTTCCTAGTTTCTTGATTCCACTCTGTAAGGACACTAGTCATCCACTGCTTTGTGTTGCACTGTTCATAATGGCAAGGTATATCGTTGATTAGAAAACTCTCACTTTTATATCACTCAGTTTCAAGACCTTGCAGTAACAGCTGGCTGCACACTCCTATACTAGGACCAATAAAGACTGTGGTACCTAGGAGGAATGTACCTCACATACCCACCAGTGTGGCTGACCTCAACAGAAATAATGTCCTAAATTAGATAATATTGGGGAAGAGGCCAAAAACACGTCAACACTTTATCATGGCTGAATGGAGTATTTTTGAAGTCAAAAGGTATTGGGAAACCTCCTGCACAAAAAGGCACCAGTCTTCCAATGCAAACGTCAGTTTGATTTTTCTCTTTTCCTGTAGAGTAATAAAATACAAAACCTTCTTTAGGAAAAGATCCAGAGGATCTTTAGTGACAAAATTCTTCCTGAAATAATGTAACTTCCAGGTCATGTATTATTACATATCAATTACACAACATGCAAAGAAGTCTTTGATGTTAAGAAAAAAATATCTTTCTGAATATCTTTCTTTGTTTCTAAACATATAGGAAGGTTGCAGCATCCTGAATTTATTATTGCTCCTATTCCTTCTCTGCTGACCTTATACCATTAAGCTTCTTACTGTTAGGGAACTGTTCTCAAAACTACTGGCATCCTCCTTAAATGCCTTTTGCATATTTGGACTGTAAGATTAACTTACAGCTATTTTCTCTTGAGACAAATTCTTCAAAACATTTTCATCAATCAGAACTTTGATTACAAAATAAATAAGGGAGACATTTTTAGATGGAAATTGTTACTATTTTAGCTGCAGAATCAAGAATAAAATTGAATGAATTCATGGCATTGACCAAAGTTTTCACTCTGTGTAACAAAAACAAGAGATTGCTTGACAACTAGGAGACTGCTTAGTCTCACTGAGGGCAAAATGACACAGAAGTAGATCTGAGATTGGGGAGATATAAAGAATGCTTTAAGCATATTAAAAAATCACAGGAAGAAAGGAAGGCTAGAAGAGAAGCAATAAAATAAAGGAGGACAGGGAGTTCAAGGAGAGTAAAAGCAAATGGGAAGCAAAGGAAGAAAGAGAAAGAACTGCTCTTGGCAAGAGTTGATCTGATATATTATTATGAAATGTAGTTTCATTGAAAAACATTGATATATGAGCCCCAAATGTTTTGTCTGAAACATCTCAGATTTGATTAACTTTTATCAAATCTAAGGCTTGAACTCCAGAAAGGCTGCCCTGAGGCTGCAGAGTCTGGGAACTGCAGATTGCCTTCCCTTGCCCTGGATGCTGCCCGAGAGCCAGGTGCCCAAGGAGACCCAAACGCTGCTTGATATAATTAATATTCTTGTCCATTTTGCTGCTCATATACACAGGCTAAGATGAAAGTCAGTTTCAAAGAGCAGCTGCAGGGGCTGTTCAGGTCTCATTTTCTCCATTATTTTTTAACTTTTTAGTTTTCTAGCATTATTAAATTGTTTGGAATAACCCAAATTAAAATTTTAAAACTTGACACTTACTGCAAATCAGAGTCTCTGCTTTATAAGCTCAACTAGTCAGCATATCTTCAACACTTCTAATACATGTTCTGGTGTTTTGCAGGCATGGTCTGTGGGAAAAATTCATGCTATATGTCTGTTTTTCAATTTCTGGCCACATGAGCTAGAGAATGAGTCAATTTTATGAGTAAGGTTTTCCTTAGAGGTTTTGCTACACCAAACCATGCAGTGTCTGTTACAACATAAATAACCACAAAACATGTAAATTGTACTTCCCAAACGTCTACCCTAGAGTCAAGTCTAGATCTCCTAGACCTAGAATCATGATCTGCATTCAAGGCAATGGGCATTAAAAGCAATGTCAGTTGGTCAGCATCACCATGTCCTCATGTTTCTGCTCAGGTAATTCTACAGAATCACAGAATCACAGAACGGTTGGGGTTGGAAGGGACCTCTGGAGATCATCTAGTCCAACCACTTTGATATTGTTCCCATATTTGCAAGATTCTGCCCTCCCTGATTCATTGAAACTGTTGCTGCTGTGTCTTAACAGCAGATTCTGCAAAGATGCAAAATGAGAAATAGCTTATGTGAAAAACAGAATCTCCCAAACCTCGTTCTTCTTTGGGTGTGACAGCAGCATGTTATTTACTATAAATGTGGTAGTCCAATGCCAATGTAGGTTGCTGCACAGTACAAAACACAATTATTTTTCATCTTGTTCGCATGACCTGGCCTCAAAACAATACCTCTTTCTGGTTTTTTGCTCTATCCAGGAAATTTCATATCAAGGTTTCCTTTTCTTTGAACCCATGCCTCATTTTCATAAATACATCTTCTTTTAATTTGAAGACCTCAACAAGCACAGCATCCTCTCCAGCCAAGGAAAAAGTTGCAAAAAACCCATACAATGGGTGAATCATAGTAGAACTGAAAAGACTTTCTCTCAAATTCCTGACTCTTTCACTTCATTGTTCTCTTTCAATATTTTGGAACCTGATTGGAGTTTTCTTAACTAAGTTTATACTTTCTTAACTCTATTTTTAGTAACATATTAAACAACAACCAAGCACTTGCACCTTGAAAACTACAGCAGTTTTGAATAAGCAATGGAAACTTTTTAACATGCCATCTAATCTTACGATCTCTCGTTTGTTGTAATATGGTTATGTGCTCACCCACAGTCTGCCTTATCTAAATTAACACAAGAGGATTCTGTTCTTTGCAAACAGAACTCCGCTTTTGTACAGCACTTTCTCTTTAATAGCACTGGACAAGCAGATAGTTAGTGAAATGACAGACTATGATATAATCTGAAAGATAGGGCTAGTTAAGCAAATGAAACAAATTCTCCTGGGTTTTTAATAAACAAGTAGTTGAATAGTTTACGAGTGTGTCTTTACTGCTAACTAGAAGTCCATAAATGTAAATTTGAATTGTTATATGTGTTTACAGCATATGTACTTTAAATGATTGTGTCTTTAATACATAGGCATATTTGCTAGGAAGTTTCAGCTTCTGGTGTTTACGGTTGACTCTCCTTTTCAAAGATTCAGGCCAAATGGCTCTGGGTTGCATTTTCTTTCCTCTCTTCCATTCTTTTTTTCTCACCACTCTGAAAAGTTCAAACTTTCAGCATAGGTTACATGCAGTTCACATCCGCATTACCTATCCACTCACCCCAGCTAGAAGCATCTTTCCTGATATTAGCTCTCAATGCTATAAAAATCCCTGCTGACCTTGTCTCTACCCCTTCAATAATTTGTCCATTTTTGCTTATCTTTTCGTTCACCCTTTTCTTCATCTCTTTACTTGCAAAGATTTTGACATCATATAATTTTTCTGTACAACTCTTCTACCCACAAACATGTAAAGCAGAAGTGTTTTGCATGACAAGGAAAGTATCAAGTGTTTATAAAGGACTAAGTCAGTACTTAATTATAGATGATTTCACACTGGGTAGATCTTATGAAGTGATAGTAAATACTGTTAGACTCATTAGTGATTTCTGTTAACTCGTTGGCATCTGATAAAACTTCCTTGAGATTTCTGTGTTTATGTATTTTCTCCAATATCCTGAGCTCTTCCAAAAATCTTTCCTAGAAGATCCCAGAAAGTGTCAGAAGATTGTCAGAGGTTGATCACAGATTTCTTCTTCTGAAAGTTTAAATCACAATGAGGGTGCGCCTTAAATTTCTTCAGATACCCTGGATAAATATATCAGGATAGTCAGCACTCAGTGGAGTTCTACTGTGTCCTGGTTTTAATGACTGGCACACCCACAGTATACAATGCCCCTTCAATTGTCAGATTACCCAGGAGTAATCTTATCTCAAACTAAAATTTAAGGACAGAATGGTGTTTACTTAAACTATGATTTGAGATAGAGGTCATAAAAGGATATAACAAAAAAAATCAGTATTACAGTTATATTTAACAATAAGGATTTTGTTTGGGTGTTCCAGCATTTATCTAGTTTGTCACTGCTGGGTAATCAGCCTATACAATGCAGACTTGGCTCTTGAGATTTCTTCTGGCTATTTCATTCTTTCTCCTATTGTTGAAGACGACTATCTGCAGCATCCAGGACGGCTGCTCCGGGTGACCTGCCCTTTCTCTAACCCCGCCTAGGATGACCTTATCTTTCCTCTCTGCTGATGTTTACCTATCCCTTATTTCTTGCAGATGGGCACTGAAACATCACAGGGTAACAGAAGGGATTAAGTAATTTGCTTTCCCCTTTTTTCATACTATTTTATTAATATTTTTATTTTTAATTATCACATCTCTGTATTTAGAGTGACTTCTTCATTTTACAGTTTTCTTAAGAATTCTTGTAAAGCTTTTCATGCCATATCTTCAAAGAGATAAAATGCACTCTCTCCTTACTAGATTTATAGCTTCTTTTCCTCTGTGGCTCTTTGATGAAGAAGCAGCATGGTATAACAGGGATTGGGAGTTGGAAATGTAACGCTGTGGCAATATAATTGCAGCCAGACTTTTATCCCCACAGTCAGTTTCACTGGTTTCACTGGGGACCCCAAAACAATATCTACAGATTTTTCCCTGCTTCCAGCCAGAAGGAAAACAGTATCATGAACTTATAGTTTGATAGACTCATGTCTAAGCTCCATATGGCTGCTGATCAACACAAACTAGAACCACTTCAAATCTGTAGTTTGTTCTTCTGCCAAGGGAATGAGGGAAAATACACAACAAATGTATGTTGTGTGGAGTATGGAAGGGAATGGGGGGAGTGTGGCCATCCTATTGTTTCTAGATAACTGTTTCAAATTACCAGTGTCTAACTGTTTGGCCAGATAACATTCAGGCTATATTCTGTGACCATCGGCCTGTGTCCCATGGACACAGTTGCCAGAGACGTTTGTGATACTTTCAAACAAGGAAGCCTGGATTTTCAGAATAGATTGTCAGATTAATCAGATTTTCAGATAAATCCTTGCTTCCTCATTTTTTGGTGGCCAGAGCTGGGGATTGGGCATCTGCAGGTCTGTAAAACAGTCACATTTTGTGTAGTACCTCCACCATTTGCAAGACATACAAAACAACCCTGAGCTTTTCAGTACAAAGAGCCTACTAACAATTCCTTTGCCCTCTTCATCCTTGCTTCCAAATTATGATGTAAGTTGAGAATGTCAGTTTTCATTAGGTGTAGATGGAATATTTCCAGGTAGATAAATGTAAATGTTTATGCAACAATGATTTTTTTTATATATTCTGTTTTCATAAACTGCCAGAGTGGTATGAGAATTAAATGCCTCTGCTTAAAAAAAAAAAATTGTTTAGCCCAATATTACAACTGTGCATTTTTCTTTGCCATTCTACTTTCTTCTGTGACAAATACACAGCTCACATCAGTTAATCTTGTCCTTTTTGGTGTTCCCTCTACGTAAGACAGAACAGAAAAAAAGATCTAGCATATTTGTCATCTTCTGCCTATTTAAGAACTGGTGGACAAAAGCAGGAATTTTATTGATTCTTTTTGCAGAATGTATAGCAGTATAAAAATGTCAAAGGGATGTTTCAACTCTTGAAATGTATAAGTTAGAAGATAGATTTCTGAACAATTCAAATGCTGTTTCTGTGTTTCTATAGAAATGAAAATTAGGAATCATATTTACTGTTTAATATCCGTTTGCAAAGCCTTAACTCAGGTTTCAGCTTCCCTAATCTGTTTTTCATGGATGATTTTGTTTGTTTATTTGTTGGCTTTGTATTTTACAATGAAAACCACATGAAAATTACTGATTCAAAATGAGTCTATGAAAGGAAATGTTCTTTTCATAACTTTTCATAACTAAAGATTTAATATAAAAATATGACTCCTCTATTGTACAAATAAGAAAAACTATTCTAATTATTAGAGGGGCTAATTAAATGAATTGACTTACAGACTGAAATACGACTGATGGTGAACAAGTATACCCGATTCTGGCCCTTAGGTTCTTGAGTTACACAGCTCAAAGAAATCAGTAGACTTTTGTCCACTGGTTTCAAGGAGTTACATACCATGAGTTAAGCAGCAATAATTATAATGTAAAAATCCTTTAATTAAAGTGAAAAGGCAAAGCTCAGTCATCTCATTTGAAGCATTAATATGGTCTTAGGCAATCATCTAGAAGATAAAGCAAAATATCCACAATATGTGGCAAAACTATGTGATGTAATGTTTACTAGCATTATACTTTTTTAACTGCATGAATGTTTATGATTTATTATATTTCTTATATTTAATTCATTTGTCACCCATAAAATGATTTGCATTACAGTGAAAATTATCACACATCAAGGCAAAAGAACCTGGACAAGCAAAACATAGAAAAAAGTCAAAATGGCCCAATGAAAAATTGTACTAAAATCTGGCTAAATTTATCTGATTTTTTGCACTGACTTGGTTGTCCCAGGTTTGCATTTGCATTTGCCATAACAAATTTCCATAATTTAAGAAAACCTGGACTTGGTATTTATATTTGTACTGTAAATACCTGTAAGACTTTTAGAAAGGCCAGTCTTTGACAGTGGAGAACCCAGAAAATTGGTAAAATGTAACCACAACGTTTCAGGATGTTCTGGCTTTTTTTAATTTTTTTTTTTTAGGTTAAAAATATTGCTCTCAGAAACCATCTTCAAACTAACTCTATAGGCTTAAGTGACAGTATGTGTTAAGTCCAAAATTACCAATGTATTTTCTCATGCCTATGAGGAATATGAATCTGCAAAGAACCAACCGATGTTCTGAGTTACGAATCGCAGTATAACAACCAACCTTGATCAAAGATCCTTTGATCACTGAAAATTCAGGGTATCCACACTGACTGTATTAGGTTATCTGGAACTTAACTAAGGTTGAATATGAATTGTAACTAATATGTGTCTGAAAAAAATGTATGAAACATCTTTCAAAATGTTTTGTTCCCTTCAACACACAATACCCAGAAAAAAAATAATGTTAATATTTTGTTATTTCAGGTAATTTTAGTCCAAGAATATGTACACACAGTGATCCTCAGTCGTGATATCTCTTCTTCTGGCAACTTGTACGCAACATTTATGTAATAACGATGCCTGTTTAAACCATACCAGTAGAATAACACTTCGTTATAGCTATAGGGTCTAGAATTGCAAGTACAATACCTCAATTTATTTTCATATTTAGATGTAACGCATTCTTTTTTAAGAATCACTGAAGATCACTGAACTAGACCTATAGCTTGATTAAGATCTACCAATCCACATCTCAATCAAATAAATGAAAATATATCCGTAAGGTCAGCTAGAATGGTATCTTTACACCTAGATCAAGTTTGCAGGTTAGGTCCCATTACCAGCTCTGCTGCTACAGACTATACAAGTGCCAGTAGTAGTGGGAACATGATTTATCTTTACTACTCATTATGCTGAGTACGGCTTGAAAATTTCTGTTGCATATCTTAATGTCCATAACATATGTCTTGAAAATTTAAGGACATGGTATTGGAAATACTATAGTACAGACTATTTACTGACATCACTAGAAAATGATGATATGAGATATGAATGTACTAAAAAATTTCAGAATGGAAAACCTTTCTTTCAAAAAGCAATTTTCTACTTGAAGCATACATCATCAGTGCTGCAAGTTACAGCTTCACCATTAATAACAGTCAAAAAAATTTACAGACAACACATTTAATATGACCTCAGAGAAGTTTTGCATTGCTTGCAGTGTTACAACACACATCTCTGTGCGATGGTAGAGGAAGACACCACTGATGGAAGTTTCTCTAGGACTAGTAAGAGAGTTTTTTTATAGAAAAACAGGTCATGCTACTTGATGATTACTATTTTACTGTCTTTCCAAAATATGTCTGTCACTTGCTGGCCAAGATTTTCAACACCAACTTTGCCTTTAGATTTCATTACCAGTGCACTATTAACAATGTACCAGAAATATAATGGCTTGCAGAAGATGTTACTGTGTAGCTTACCTCTAAGGTCTGTTTGCTCATCCTATTACATCTAATACTGTCAGTGTTCTAAGATCAGGATTAAGTGGACAATTCACACTTTTTCCATATTTTGTACAACATGTAAACTTCCTGCTGAACTGTTTTTCAAAAATGACAATTACTGTCTAACATCCCTTGGCACTCTTTCACAAATTCTCATCCATTTTACTCAGTTACTAAGAACAACCGTGAAGTTCTTGGGAACTGCTGAGGGAAAACAAGTTACTTCTAGAGAAACTGAAATGAGAAATGCCAACTGACTCAAACTTAATGTTTTACATACTAAAACCAAAGACACAACAGACAAAAATTAATCATAACTATGCACGTATGTATACTGTAAGGATAGAAAAACAGTGCTGAAAATTCTGGGAGTAAGAGATTTATGGAGTACTTGTGTATGATTTTCCAGGTTTTTAAAAAACTGCTCATGATTGAAAAGTAGCTTACTGTTAGTCAACAATTCTCATTATTAGCGTGCCAAAAATGTATTGATAATTTTGAAGGCAAGAGTTTTGATTCTTACTTGGTTAAGTGCCAGGGATTCAGATAATGGTAAAACAATTCCGTTATAAACTGCTGCAGCTTAAGTGATAAATAATCCACATTTCTTTCCGACAGTGCTAATAAGAAAAAATGCTGAACAATATACATAAAAATATTTGAAAATCATGAGCAGTACCTCTTTGCCCCGCACACTGTTGTGTTTGGAACATAGAGCTGGAGATACATTTGTCTTGTTTTTTCAAAAAATATTTTACAAAAGACATCAGTACCCACTATAATGGATTCAGTTAAAAGGAAACACTCCTCCTAGCTCTTTTTCAGCTACTGAAACCAAACCTTTCAGACTAGAGAATGTTCTTTACTGAGTTTTTGTAGAATGCAGTGCCACTTTAGCACATATACTCTTAACTTATAAAAATATTTCCTAATGATAAATAAATAAATGCTTCATATGGAATTTTACTTAATTTAGGCATCTAAACTTGCTAAGAACCTCTAAGTATTTGGGCCATTGACTTTTCTTATATATTCTGCAAAGCTCCAAAAGCTCTAAGATCAAAATTGCTTCAGTGGGAGTTAAAGGTTCTCAGCACTTTGCAGAAACCAGTCTAGCGTGAGCGGTTATTACAGAAAGTGGGTTTCACCAGGCTTAATGAAACTTAACATCACTCCCAAACCATTCAGTAAGGAACACTTCAAATTCAAGAACAGTTTCGTTGTCCTGTCTGTTAGTATGCTTGTTTTTTCCCACCTCTTCTAAGGGTTTCTAAATGATTTTAAAAGGTGGGTCCCTAAGTCAAATCTTTCCAGGTAATAGGAAAAGATATTCTAAGCGAACCACATATCTAAAAGTGAACTGTATCCTGTTTTCATCAAGTGAACGTGATCATGATTATCACTGCCTACAATCAAAACTTAAAAAGTTACAAAATGATAAAGAAAAGCAGAAGCTACATTAGAGACAGTGAGAAGTTAGAAGCAAAGGAAACATCCCCAGTGCTTTTTCCTCTCCCTCATCATTTTAGTAATAAAAAAGGCCCCTACCACTGTATCTGTACTCAGAGCTGGTAGGAATCCTAGCTAGAGGTCTTTTCAGAAACGCTCACAGTGACAACAGTGGAAGCTGGCATCCCCTGCTCCCATGGAAGGAAGCAGCGCAAGAGATTTTAGTTCTGCTTGAACTGAACTATTTTACAGGAGAGAAATGTAACACAAGACAGTACAAGTTAGAACTGTTACTGCAGTATGAAAGTCCAAACTAAAGTCAGGCTGATGAAGAGCTGCATCTTGGAAATTATTTGGAGAAACCTGAGTTGCCCATTCAGCCCCGCTTTAGTGTTGTCAGCTCTGATTATACTCACGGATGGTATGAACCAATAAAGGAAAAGGATGGGGTCCCATCCTGGTTTGTTTTGTGTTGTTGTTTTTTTTTTTTTTTTAAAAAAAAAAGAGCCTCTGGCTTTCCTCTAGGCAGTCCTCTTGAAGACTTGGGGCTTTCTTCTATTTCAGTGTTCTTGTCTGAACTGTACTCTGGACTTTCTGTCTCTCATAGAGATAAATACCTATGTGTAGACTTTACACCACTTCTTACTATCCAGCACTTCTAAGGATAAGGGTGAGAACACAAGTTCCTGAAGAAGAAAGGCTGATTTCAGAGATCACCCAGCCTTTGGATAGCATAGCTATTCCTGTAGAATGCATAAATTAGGGCAAGTTGCTTTTACTTAGGCGTGTTTCTAGATGTAATGATAAAATTGCCAAATGTGATCCCCACACACTCCACAGGTTTGCAAGGCTCCTCAGTAACATCTCAGAAATGTGTGTTGCTTCAGCTTATATGGGACTGGTGTCTGGAGCTCCATCTACTTCAGTGAGCTTTCTCAGCAGTGTCATACCTAGCAGAGCAATCCCTCTGTCTGCATTCTTCTAATGATGTGAAATCTTTCTGTGGTTAGCTGAGGTAAGTGAAGATGGCAGTGTTTACCCATTACCACATACGGACAAGTATTTCAGTGAGAAAAGATTGCTTATATTATCTGGAAGGCTTTAAGGCATTTTGCCTGCATGCATGCTGATGACTGCATTTCTTCTGCCTCAGGGATCATTTCTTCTGTTGTAAACTTAGAAGGATTCTAAAGTGCATGGAGAGCCAAGTATAACATCATGTGTGTGTGTGCACTAGACATCCTGCGAGGGTTAAGGGGTTAAGAGGTCTTCAAATTCAAGTTTTCAGGTGATGAGGATGTATGTGGACAGCCCATGTCAAAGCATTCAGTTCCCACTTCCTTTAGCGACTGACATGAAACTTCCAACCTCAAAACTCAGTTGTTACCAGGTAAAGGGAACCATGTACATGTCTTATTACATATACAGCTAAGGATGGAAATGTGAGTCAGAGAGAAACACTCTCCCCATCTTAATCACTCTGTATTTGAAGTGGGAGGAAGTGGCTCTGAAATTAATCCCGCTATAAAGTGCACTACAGATGTGTTATGGCAAAGAAGTGGAAGAGTGGGACCAAGCTTCTCAGGATCATTCTACTCTGTCCTCACCTGGTATGTAACATGCATCTGCTTCTTCCCTAATAAGGCCCTGTATCCCTGCACGGAGTGCCTTTTAATTTGGCAAAACATATTGCATATCCTGCTCACATTAATGACCTCTTCAAAAAACTTCAGCAATCATGTCTTCTTCTCCCATATGCTGTCACCATAAGCCCCACATGTGATAGAAACCATTGCTGTATCATGGCAGGGGACAGGCGGGATAGAGGTTTTCCTAGGATAAACAGAATCTAAAAGGTTCAATACTTTGTAAGACACAAGTAAACCTTCAACTTCTGAAAATCTTTTGGCCATAGAAATAATATTCTCCTTCAGCTCTGCTCGTTAATTTGGAAGGCACATCCAGTACTTTTTCTGTGTCCAAAATGTTTTTAAGAAAGAGATTATGAACAATGTAATTTAATAACCCAATTTCACAATGACAAAAGCACAAATAATTGAAAGGTGAGACAGGTGCTCTTAAAAAAACTCATCTATTAGGGCTCCTTGGATAGCCAAAATACCAGAATATGTTTGGGGAAATGAGGGAGGAGGAGTGGAATTGTGATTGTTTTCTGTTTTGTTTTTTGTTTTTAATATTAGCTGTTAACAGAATTTTTATATAAATGCTTTCATTTTCTTTTAAGTTATTTCAATTCCTCTTCAAGAAATGTGTGCAACTGACTTAAAAGAGACGTAGGTCATAATTAAAATTAATTATGATTAAAAATCTTTATTTGTACTACGAAAAGAACTTAAAGAGGCAATTTGCAAAGGTTTTGTTACAAATACACTAAAAATATGTGAGGCGTTACTATAGGTCTCACCACTAAGAGGCACAATGAGGAACTGAGAAATTCACGTCAAGTTTGATTGTACACTCTGGCTTGAAACTACATTATTGGTGTCCTGGAAGCCAGAGCAGATCCTTCCTTAATTTACAGAACCTGATGCCTACTTAAATTATGACTAGCCTACTGATAGTATTCTTACAGTATCTGCTTCGTGTGGCCTTACTCTAAATGTATTGATCTTGGTTGTCCCACTCTCTGGATGGCAGGATAATTTTGTCACAGTCTATTCACAAAGACTGTTGGAAGTTGTCACAGATTACTGATCTACTTGGTTCACATTCAGTGGTCTACATAAGCAGACACAATTTTCCTGCAGGCAGAACTGGATATTTTGGACTTCCATGCTGCCTTACCAGCAAGGGCCAAGACTCAAGGAATACGGCAGAAAATAATACTTTTTGTAAAGGTTTATATTATCATTCACAGAACTCTGTACTCTATAGCGCAGTTCTATAGGGCATTTCAAAGCCCACATAAACCAAAATGTTTAATGTAATTTAGTAATGTAGGAATTTTCCAGGAAGGCTATCTAATGTCCTTTGACTAAACAGTCCTAATGCTTCACTTTGTGTTACACATTTGGAAAAAATATGATAAAAGGCATAATAAAGTTCAAGCTAATCTGAAATGTAATTTCTTGCGGGGTGGATAAATCCAAGCTAGCAATAAAAGATTGGAACTAGACCTTTATGTCACATGGAAATATAGTAACATCTGGAGACTCTAGTCAAAGGATAATGAGAATGACTCTTTCACTTTCAGTCCTTTTAATATCTAACAATTCTACTTCAATAATTCAAATTAAATCTGCCCATAATGACAGATTGTTTCTTAAGATAAGGCTAGCTTGCTTTGTTTGATGTAATTTCTTCATCAGTATAGCTCACTTTTATCTTTGGCTTAAGTGGAAATTCTTTAAAAAACTGAACTTAGAATAGATTTATGCAGGAACTGAGCATGCAAATAATCTGCAACAGAAATTCCTTTTAGATGGAGAATAATTCAGAGATCAAAAGGACATTTAAAATAGATATGGGGAAAAAATGATTGAAGAAAAAAAAACCACTTCAAAATATTTTCCAAGACTTTAAGAAATTAAGGGTTCTTAAAAATAACAACTCCAATCCACATTCTCTTTCCTTTTCTGGACTCAAACATTTAGAAATACACTGTGCTGTATCATCCAGCTGGTATAATTTAAAGTCTACTGGCTTTGTTCCTCTTTACAGACAGAACTGTTCATGTCACCCATTTTCCCTGCTGTGCTCCATTCTTGACACTCTCAGAATATATATTACGCACTGGCTCCCACATATGAGAGCCTCCGCTGATTTTTCTAACCTTTTTCATTCTCCTTCCTGCAGATTGCAGATGGTGTCCACCATTGAATAGGACAGGCTCACCATGGGGGGATTAGATAACAGAAATAAAATTCGGGGTTAGAAGAGGGCCTGACACATAGCTTGTAGGTTACTAGAGATACATACACAGCTTAATTTCATAGTTAGAGGGTTTGAAAAAAAAGACAAGTAAAAGGATCTTGTCAGTAGATCTAGTTTATGAGGTCCAGCAGCGTTTTGGCAAAGAAAAGGGGATGCACACTGTATAGTATCAGAGGAAAAAAAGTGCTGTGAGCTTCAAATTGGATTACTTTTCTGTTGTTTGTAAAAGCCATCATCATATACAACTGCAGCTTTTAAAATATCTAGCCTCCTTACAGAATGTCACAGTGCTCCTGGTTAGTTCTTAAGAAAGAGATCAAAGTCAGATTTTCAGGTCTTGATGTTCTTGTTCACACTGTGTTCTTTCTGTTCTGTCTTCACAACACTGAACAGAACTCAATTTTCCAAGCAAGTGACAAGAGAACACATTTGTCACTACTTTGTTCTTTTATAAACCCTTGAGTGCACTCCAAAGGAGTAATTTGAAAAAATGCTCACCGACTATACACTTAGGAAGCATAGTTCTCTTTAGTGGACTGAATTCTCCCTTCATTGATGTTCTTGTAACCCAAACAGACCCGTCAAGACATCCTCAGCAGGGGTAAAACACGCCAGTTGTTTTCTGAGAAGCTACATCACTAGGTACCAGCAGAGGATCTGTCCTACTTGATTTCAACACATAATCTGCATATTTACTCTACTTCCCCTTTTTAATACTATTTAGTTTTAGTCAAAGTAACCTACTTGCTACATGAAAACTTGACTATTCTGTTGCTGGGAATTGATATCACTATGTTTAGTTCTATTAGGTTAGACAAACGACTTATTAAATGAACATTATTCTCATTATTCCATTAATGAAAATCTTAACTGGCTAATGTTTCTTTTCGTCCAGTAATTCTGGGGGTTTTTTTTCTGTTTCTAATTCTAATTTGTTTTCTAATTTGTTTGCTAAAAGAAGATATTCCACATAGGAACACTGCAAATGTAGGCATCCCATAGTAAGAGGCATTTCTGCCCAAGGATTATAAGTCCGAGAAAAAACACAGAGAGAAAGAAAGAATAAAGGAAAACCATTTTATGTGGCAATTGATATAATAGCAGAAAGGTAATTGCCTCTGAGTTTACAAGGCAATAAATGGCTCTCAGTGGCTGATGAACATCAAAGCCATAGACATTAAAGGCAGGAGAGCCCTCTGTACTTACCAGACCTTTGAACTTTAAGTGTAGTATCTCACAGAAACCAATATTAGTTTAAGTTTGATAGCTTTTAGTTTTATTTTTATTGAAATTTATAGTATCTTTACATGGATCCAGTCACATAGAAAGCAGAATGAGAAAATCAGGACACCACCACAAATGAAACACAGCCAAAGGAGACTGCAGAGTCAGATCAAGGTGATGAGCAAGCCAAACTAAGATTTGTGATATATGCATTTGTCCTAATTCAAGTGAAACAGGGCATCCTTGTAATGTCAAAAGTGAGAAGAGAATCACAACCATAGTCATGTGATAAAGGGGAGAACTACCCAGAGGCTTCCCCAAGAGCAAAGAGGAAAAATTCACACCGAATTCTATTCTGGACAACTGCCACACACTGTAGTCCATTTCACATTTCAAGTGACAGGTGCATAGGCACCTATATAGACCATGTACATAGTCGTCATGTGTTGAGATATATGAAGGAGAAATAAAATCTTTGGGGAATTAGTAGTTCATGGCTACTACGGCTTCCAATGTAGAAAAGATCATCTTGTTTCATACTTAATTAAAGATAAATCCTCAAAAGATCTATAGAATCCACACTACAACTTCTGTTCCCTAAGGGAATTGACTTTGAAGAAGTGACTAGACATAAGGAGATTTCAAAAATTGCCATCTGAACAGGACAAAAGATTATTTCAAAGAAAAACAGCCCAGGCACACTAAGATAGTGGTCATTGTAAGTATCTAACCTATGAAAGTCACATCATACTAATTCAAAACATTCTCTAATTCAACCTTTAAATGAAGCTGAGGATGAAAATTAACTTCTTTCAGTCTTGCGTTGTAGTCCTGTCCTCCTTTGGAACTCAACAATAGTTCTTTCCTAGCTTTCTGCATGAAGACTAGAGACACACAGGGCATTTATTTATTTATTTGGTTGGTTGGTTTTGTAAAAAAATGATATCTATATATTGAGAGTGCCATTATTTACAAAACAAGTCCCTCATGTCTTAAGAAAAAAGATTGCCTGTCCGGAGAGTAAGAAATGATCATGTCAATCATTAGTCATAGTCAATCACCTTCAGGTGCAGATGTAAAGTCACACAGGTGTATCTTACAAAACAACAGCTACTTGTTTCACAAATTATTTAAAGATTTTTCACCTATTTCACCCAACTTCATTCAGCAATTTAATTTTTGATTCAGATAAATGGAAAAACCTGGGAAATTGTGTGTTCTTAATTTTATATCCCATTTTAGATCCTAATGAACTATTACCTCTAGTTTTTGTTATTTAAGGATTCTGGTTCACAACTTTGTGTTCATTTTTTTAATCTATGACAATGGAAGATGTTAATATCTTACAACTCTACCTTTTTTAGTATTCTGTAGGTGTGGATGTATTTATAATAGGCAGTGTATTTGTCTGTCCCATTATTTCCTACAGACTTTTTCTTAGCTTTGTTTTTGTTTTGTCTATTTGTTGTTTTGATTGTTTTTTTTTAATGAAAGGCAGTGAAGTGTCTTAATAGCTTGGTCACCGATTTTTTTAACTGATATAGAATTGCCATGATGACTCTACTTCTCACAAGCAGTGCCACAAGTGCTGAAAATCAGCAGCTTTCTAGCTCAAATACAATTTAAAGGCTTAAACCAGGCAAGGCTTGAGAGAAGTTCTGAGGCCTGGGATATGCTGGCAGTCAGGGTAAATGGTTAGAACAGTCCTTTCTCCTCCTTCGCTCCAAGGCTCTATGAGACAGCTCCAGTACTTGGAGAAAAACACCCAGGCATCATTGTTGCCAGGGCCACAGCTCCAAAACTGCCAGCCATTCCCCTACAAAACAGGCATTCAGCAGCATGTTCATTCACATACTTTGCGTGGGGGTTGCTATGGTTTTGTTATGAAGAGATGAGGAAGGCTACTAGAAAATCCTTTTTTTGTAAATGACCACAAAGCAATCTTGCCACCAGACCAACTTTATGCTGCTAACAGTCACTAACCGTAGTTTCCTGGGCCTTAGTCCATATTGAATGGTACTACAGTTCCTTCCTTCCTGTTGAGATAATGTCCCACAATGCACTCTTTGAACATCCTCCAGTGGAAACAACTAACTGCATACAGAAATACTTTCTAGCAGTCGCCAAAGTCGCTTGCACTTGACCCAGTTCAAATGCAGTTTCTACTATTGGCCCTTTTCCAGCTGAACTTGCCTATGTTGCAAAAATACTTTTCAGGCATCATTTTATTTAAACTGGATTTTTAGTTACTATTGCATGAGTAAAATAATGAGTTTGACCATGTGATATCAGTAATTTCAGTTTTTACTGTCATAAATCAGCCTCTTCCAGCTAGACGTATTTTAAAAAGTTTCCTTTCTTACCTCCAGTTAGGTAATCTGAGATATTAAAACCTTAATAGTTGTTCTAATCTGATTGTGGTCCTAATAGTGTGTCCACTCACATAAATATAGTCTGACTTGAGATGTGATGAGCCAGATGAAGAGGTTGTAAGTGTCAATGCACACTGTCTGCATCCTAAAGGTTCTTTAGGACTATTTGAGATACCATAAGTGAAAAAAAAAATGCAGTGGTGGTCATCTTTGCCTACTACCTTTAGTGTGCAACATGAAAATTAACAAAGTACAATGATTATTGCTATCTACCATTTTTACTTTCTGCAGGCTTGATAATCTGGATCACTGTCTCTGACTGTATATCTTGAGCTAAATTCGATGTTGTTTCCTAACTTCCACATTTCTATACAGCCTTATACAGCCCTGAAGTGCTGTGTCCATTTTGGGATCCCCAGTACAAGACATGGGCACACTGCAGTGAGTCTAGTTCCGGACCACCAGGACAGTCGGGCTGCAGCACATAGCATAGAAGGGAGAGGTTGGGAAAACTGGATTTTATCTTAAAGGAGGAGGCTAAGGGGTTCTTAAGAAGAAAAGATGAACATGATCTCATTGCTGCCTTCAACTACCCATTGAGAGGCTATAGAGAAGATGAAGTCAGACTTTTCTTGGAGGTGCACTGTCTTAGGATGAAAGGCAATAATCACAAGTTGTAACACGGGAAATTCCAATAGGAGAAAGTTTTCCCCATGAGGGCAGTCAAATAGTGGAGACTGTGAAATCTCTATATCTCTGTTCTTGGAGAGATCATAAACGCATCTGGACAAGTCTTCGAGTAACTTTGTCTGTGCCAGCCCTGACCTGAGCTTCAGGTTGGACCAGATAACTATTGGAGGACCATTCCAACCCAAATCATTCCACAGTTCTGCAGGTCTCTGGATGACACGATGCTCCTCTGCTCAGCTTACAAGCACTGATCACAGAGTGCCCAAACATCGCTACCTCCCAAATGGCAAAACTGACAAAACCATACATTCTCAGGGGTGTCCTCCTTGCTATATCTGCATTAGGCTGACTGACACAGTGCAGTTTGAACCTAAATACACCATGCGTGAAAAATAACACTCCAGGTGTGTGAGATGCTTGATAATCTATGAATTATTTGCAATCCTCAATATAGTTAATACACCAAAGTTAAATACAGTATTTGTCATTCATCTCTATTTTCACCCACACATTTATTATTTCACCATCCATCACAGCACCCTTCTGAGCAGCTGAATCGCATAGATTTTCCATGTATTAATATTTTGATTAAGAGTTTAATAAAAAATTACTCTCTTAAGAAGTGGTAGTGAAGCATAAGCATATTATTGTGAGCAATACACTTGCTGAAAAAATAACTTTGCTCTTTAGAAAATCCTGTGTGTGCCAGAGAGGGAATTGTAAAGCTGTGAAAAATGAAACTGTGTAGGTGCTGTTAGCCTCTGAGTCAGCAGCTAGCATTTCGTAAAAATTAGCATTTTAAGCCTAAGTGCTCCCCCTACATGCTATGAGCCACCGCTTCTGCATAACTGTGTACCCACTGACTGCTGCAGTCTGACGGTGCCTTAGAGCTTATACAATGGGAAGTGTAACAAACTGATTCCCTGTAAATTAGCAAAGTGCAGCCAGTCACGCTGAAGAGACATTTACCACAAGAGCAACCTCTGTCATGGACGAGGTAGGAGGAGCCGGCAGCACACGTATTATTGCAGAGAGACTAGCGGTTTTCTCCCGGGCTGAAGGTGAAACACCTGCAAGTGGGTCAAACGATTTATTTTATTTCTTTTATAAATGAGGGCAACCGACAATCAGTTATTAGTACGGACATACAGAAAGAAAGGATTTGTTGGGACAAATCCATATTTACTTTTTATGATTTTCTGTTGCTGTTTCAGAAAAAAAAGCATAGCTCGTCACTGTTATACAGCGTTCGTAATAAAAGACCTGTTAGTTTTGCTCTCCGCTGGCACTCCGCCAGCCTCGAATATGGTCACAATGCCCTGGAAACTGTGTTTTCTTCTACGCCCAGCTCCTTTGATAGCAGGAAGACGCAGTGACACAGAGCTGTTCTACTCTGAGTGCCTCTGATAAATCCAAACTGTCAGATGCTGCTGGTCAAAGGTAAATGGGACATCAAGGAAAAAAAGAAGCACCAAGGAAAAAAAAAGAAGCACTGACCTTTTCTGCAGTGCTCTCTCAGTAGTCAGTGTTTCGTCCTAGTCTAGCTGTTCACATCCCACTGAACAGAAAAGGCGGCTCTGCATACAGCATGGCCTCTTCTGGTTATTTGTTTTTGTGTGGAATTGTTGCCACAGCCTTTGAAGATGACTAAAGCCTAGTGTAAAGATACCTCTATAAATAAAAGATGATAATTTTAAGCAAGCTTTAAAATTATTAGAGAAAATAATTTACAAAGAAACCCTGGTCCGTTTACAAAGTTTTATTTAGTTTTTTTAGTTTACAAAGAAACCCTGGTCCGTTGAGGGTGATACATCTGAGGAAGTGGAAAACAACACCTGGGCCAAAGGATGCCCTTCAAGCTCAAAATGTAAAGGAGTGACCTGAAAACTCCGGTAAGAAACCCAAGGAGAACAGGTTTGAGGGGAAAAATGTTTATAGAAGTAAAAGGTACTATTGCTGGACTCACAAGTTCACAAGTCAGACTGGGTCTGGGAGTTACCAGCTCTTTGAGGACTAGGCAGAGGGTTGGTGCAAATGCAGAGCGAGAGAAAAATCTGCACAAAGCAGTATTGATTTCTTTGCTGATATCTGTGGCATTTTTAAATCAGTATACTATAGGCAACAGTTTCTCCCACAGAAGCAGAGCTTTGACTCACTCTAAAAAGTGAGAGAGAAATTCTGTGAAGTCTCAGAAAAGGAGGCATCCTTCTATAATGTCCCCATCTGCCAAACCTCACGTGTTATTGCTGTTTTCCATATTTTTTTCCAGTGGTTTAAATGCAGGGAACATCAAGTCTTTTGTTATTTCAAAAGACATAGTTTTATCCATAAAACCTGATCAGGTAGAATGGCCTTTATAGTCCAGCTAAAAGAGGACTATAGAAGCAAAAAAACCCCAGACTAGGTAGCAACACTGGAGAGTGGGCAAGAATAAATTATTCATTCAGAAACATCTAGAGTTAGTCAGATGATCTATCTGCATAACAAATAAAGCTGATGATTTGTCCTGTTTTGTTGAATGCATGATTCATGATTATATGATTACTCATGAGGCTCATGAGAACATGATTTGATCCAATCCAAAAACAATCTAAAGAGGAATAGCTGAAACATTTGGACCCTGATTCAAGCATATGTGTGTATTTTAAAATATGAATAGTCTTATTTAGGGAACTCAATTAATCTTTGTCTTAAAGTTATGCATACTTAAGTACATTGCTGGACAAGAGAGATAAGACACTTGAAATAGGATGTGTGATAATAAAGCAAATTAGTGCAGATCTGTACAAGATGGTAGTGCCTTGATGGTGTAAAAAAACGCATCAATTCAGCCTGTGAACACATGCCACCTGGTAGCCAGACTGGACATACTGTCTTGGTCACTGGTCTGGGGGCACCCAGCCATCTGCTCAGCCTAAGTGTCCCAACACAAACGTCAGTTTGCTCTAGAATAAAGAATATACAAATAAATATGATATGACTCTTGAAATGACTTCCACGTATCAAGTGGTGGAATGAAGGAGGAGGGAGATGCTGACTTGCAGATGCAGTGCTGTAGTATGGCCTGATGTTGCTAAATGGAAGGTTTCATCGGCCAACCCTCTCTTCTGACACAGGCAGACCATTATTAGACCGTGTTGTCACTAAAAAATTTTCAGTGCCCCTGTATGGGGTTTATGTGGCAAGGTTTTGGTAGCATGGGGGCTGCAGGAGTGGCTTCTGTGAGAAGATACCAGGAGCTGCTCCCATGTCAGACAGATCCAGTTCCAGATAGTTCCAAGATGGACCCACTTCTGGGTCAAAGTTGAGCCCATCAGTGATGTTCGTTGCTCCTCTGTAATAAGATATTTAAGAAAGAGTAAAAAACCACTGTGCAACATCTGTGAGAAAAGAGTGAGAAAATGAGAGAGGAACAACTCTGCAGACACCAAGGTCAGAGAAGAAGGAGGAGGAGAAGGTGCTCCAGGCACCAGAGCAGAGATTCCCCTGCAGCCTGTGAAGATGACCATGGTGCCACAGGTTGACTTTCTGCAGCCCATAAAGGACCACATCGAAGCAGATTTTCACTCTGCAGCCCAAGGAAGTCCCTGTGTGAGAGCAGGTAGAGATGCCCTGAAGGATGCTGCAGCCTGTGGAGTCCAGGTACAGGAGGTTTTGTAGCAGGAACCGTGGCCTGTGAGGGACTCACACCCATTGCTGATGAACTTTACTCCACAAAAATGACCCATGCTGGAGCAGATCTTGAAGAACTGCAGCCTGTGGTATGGATACACATTGGAACAGTTCATGAAGGACTGTACCCCATAGGAGACAACCCACAATGGAACAGGGGAAAAGTCTGAGGAGGAAGGACTGGCAGAGACAGTGTGTTATGAAATGACTGCAATCCCCATGGCCCATCCCCTTGCGCTGCTTGGGGTGGAGGAGATGGAAGAGTAAGGAGTGAAACTGACCCTGGGAAGAAAGGTGGATGAGGGGATGGGTTTAAAGCTTGCTGCTTTTTTTTTTTTATTTCTTTCCTCACTGTCCTACTCTGCTATTTCCACCATGTCTTCTCCTTCTGTCCGGCTGAGAAGCGGAAATGAGAGACCAGCTTGGTGGGCATCTGGCACCCAGCCAAGGTCAAATCATCACAGCCTCGTTGCAGTACTTAGTTGCAACAGCATTACCATCCGTCCTCAAAATCTTTCCCCTAGACTAAACACACTGCACGTCTGATCTTGAGTGCCATTGGAGTTAGATACTGACAGTCTGGTTTCCCTTTACCACTTCCTTCAAAATCTTTATGCTGTTATTCAAATCTAGACTATCAAATGGATTCTGAAAAAATGTTTCTTAGATTTTTAGATGCTTCACACAGTTTTACATGGGAAAGATTATTTTCAACTTTTTCCATTCGCTTGTCCCCCATGGCAGTTGTTTGAATCTCGTGTTTACTACCACATAGTACTCTCCCTTAACTTTAATGCAAAGATTGATTTCTGAATGTTGCTTGATGATAAGACCCTCATATCATGGTTCTAGAAGACCTTTTCTACAAGGCCAAGAAAGACCACAGTCTTAAAATTACCGAAAATTACTGGATCAGAGAAGAACTGACCCGAAGAAGAATTTCACAGATTCACAATAGAACTGCTAAGCTTGGTAGGAACCTCCAGAAGTCTCTAGTCCAACCTTCATGCTCAAAGCAGGAACTACTACCACAGGTTCCTAAGAACCATGTCCAGTCTGGTTTTGACCATCTCCAAGAACTCTTTAGGTAAGCTGGCCCAGTATTTGAGCACCTCCACACTGAAAAGTTTTTTTTTTTTCTGTTTAAATAGAATTTTCTGTATTTCGGCTTTTCTTTATTTCAGCTAGTGCCCATTGCCTCTTGCCCTGTCACCGGGCACCAGTGAAAAGAGCCTGGCTCTATCTTCTTTACTGTCCTCCCAAAACAGCTATTTATACACACTGATGAGAGACCCTCCAGAGCCTTCCCTTCTCCTCTCCTCTCCTCTCCTCTCCTCTCCTCTCCTCTCCTCTCCTCTCCTCTCCTCTCTT
>VWZZ01003427.1:27585-46917 GCA_013399095.1 Psophia crepitans | reverse complement strand
TGCTCCAGTGCATTAATGATCTTGGGGTCCTTTTGCTGGACTGTCTCCAGTTGCTCCATATATCTCCTCTTCTGGGAAGACCAGAACTGGACACAATACTCCAAATATGTCTCACCAATGCTGAGGGGAAGGATCACCTCCCTTGACCTGCTGGCAACAGTCCTTCTAATGCAGCCCAGGATATTAGCCTTCTTTATTGAAAAGGCACACTGCTGGCTCATTTTCAACTCAATTTCCACCAGAACTCCCAGTCCTTTTCTGCAAACCCAGTCAGTTCCCATCCCGTATCAGTTCATGGGGTTGTTCTTCCCCGGGTACAGGACTTGTCATTTCCTTTTGTTGAACTTCGTGGGATTCCTGTTGGTCCATTTCTCCAGCCTTTTGAGGACCCTCTGAATAGCAGAATAGACCTATGGTGTACCAACCATTCCTCACAGTTTTGTATCACCTGCAAACTTCTTGAGGGTGCTCTCTGCCTCATATCAAGACCATTAATGAAGATGTTAATCAATACGTGTTTCATTATTGGTTCCTGGAGTATGTCACTGGTGATTGGCCTCCAACTGGACTTTGTGCCTCCTGCCACAATACTTTGGGCCTGGCAATTCAGCCTATTTGCAGTTCACCTCACAGTCCATTTATTTGTGGTCAACAGGGATCTTAAAGGAGACAATGCAACATAAAAGATGTAATTAGCAAGTATGGATATCCATGATGAAATTACTGCTACTGCCAACAATCAAAAGTAGATCTAGTTTATGGCTTTTATGACAACAGTCTTGCTTTTGTATCAGGGAAGAAGCATTCTGGAGCACAACTTGGGACTGCTGTAATAAAGGAACTGCAATTTATCTACTGCACAGTAAATCTAAACTTCCCTCTCAGGGCAGATAACAAATAAAACTTGGGTCAGCTAATTTGTCAGTGTGTACACAACTGATAGCAAGATATGACTTTACTCCAATCATATACAAAAAGGTCTGTGAAACCTAAACTGGCACATCTGACACTTTCTTTAAAAGAAATCAAATGCAAATGAAACATAAGAAATGTAAAGAAACCACAAAGTAACACAAAAGATGTAAAGAGTCTAGTAAACTAGAAACAGAAACGGGTAGATTGAATGCTCCTGGCACATCAGAAGATTGTTTTCTCTTCTTATGAAATTTATCAATCACTGTTGCTATTAAACCGTGATCCCTTTCACATCATGTGGCCATTTTTTCTTTCCAACAAGTTATTCTCTCTTCATAGGCCTGGTAATTCCCTTGGAGATGCCTTTTATGATTCATTTGCTCCTAACTTTCTCTTAGTCTCCATTATAAAACCAAACATTAACAATGGCAAACTCCATATCATCTTTCTGGTGTTTGTTTATACTTTTTGTTTCTTCTTTGCGTGGAAGATACGTGGTCTTCTTTTGGATATATGTGATTTTTAATATGAAACCTGTATTTTCTCCTGCTTGTGCTGCACATTCTTCAACTGTTATATCACCTGCTCTACTATTACCTAGTTCTATGTTGTCACATATAATTCTGTGATAATTACAGTTACTGAGGGAAAAAATGAATATATAATGGTGGTATTTTTCCTTGAAAAATAACCACCCAATGAAGTACGGTGTTTTATGTAATAGAATATTGGACTATGAAAACATCAGGAAAAGTACACAGAGCAACAGCATAGGTAGGGATCTTTGGACCCTTAAGAATAATCAGATCCTTTGCAATTTGTATGGGTATTTTCTCAAATCCTTTGAGAATACTTTATAGTTGTACATCATGGCACTGATGAACTGACATATCAAAGAGATTTACTGAAACAAATGGCTCATGAATTGTGGATCATCAGATGAAATCCCACAGTACTCAAACTATGATTTACACTGTATTGTCAAACTGTAAGTCCATGCCTTTCATAACATCCTGTAACAGCTAAATTATTTAAAAATAAGATCTTCATGGATAGAAGAAGATCTTTTTTAAAATAAGAAAGACCTGTGTGTTTTTATTTCTGTATATATGTCATACTCTACATTGGAAGTTTTAATTTGTTCTTGACCAGAATAAAACATTTTGGCCACTGCATGTATGATACTCAGGATTCAAAAAACTCAAAATCAAAAAGGTAACTGTCAGGATAGCCATCAGTGAGTATACTATAAATACACAAAAAATAAAAGTTAATTCATTAGAAATAAAGTAAATTTTCCATTATGGATCCTCATCTCCTGTAGAAAACCAGAACATTTAAGGGTTTAACATCTCACAGAAATGAAAGGATAGTTTCAGGCTTCAAACTATCCTTAATCTCTCAGCTGATGATGTGAATAGAAGTGTCAATCTGTGCCAAACACAGTCATACTTTGTGAATGCATTCCAATTAGAAACCATCAGTTCGTTTGAGAGAGAACCTTAATGATATTAGAAACTTCGTTTGAGTCTGTTGTCCCGTCCTACTCGGTGGGTGTAAGGGGGTGGTAATTTTTAATTCTCTGTGTGGTAATCAGGAGTAATGATAATTACTCTAGAGGTTTAAACAAACTACGAATTTACTTAAAACTAATCAGAACTACAAAAACCAGAGGCTTGGCGAAGGTTTTAACAACAGTTAAACTCAGTGGAATCACGAGAGACAATGGCCTAGCAAAACTTGTGACGAGATTACCTTAGTGTGCCGAAAATGCAGTTAGAGACAAAGATAGAGAAAAGGAAAGGGAGAGAAAGAAATAGAAGAGAAGAGATATCACCATCCTGGGTCCAGCGGCGTTCTCTGCTCATAGTTGTGTTCCTCAGGTGGCAGGTGCATGCCAAAAGCTCGTGTTTTCCCCTTTTTATAACCCAAAGTGCCCGGCCTATAGTCGGGGATTTGTCATCACGGCGCAGTCGTAGTATGAGCTCAGGAATGTTCGAGAGATGAGTTGGTGGGTTATGGGAGTCTCAGGGGGCCTCACTGTCTCCCCCCACTTTGGGGCTGAGTGAGTTACGGCCCCTCACAAACACGCACGCACAGGAGGCAGATGGGCTTTGTCAGGGTGTTTCAGCGAGAGAAGGGGCTCACAAGATGGTATCCTGCCTCCTGCAGGCCCTGTCCTTGGTCAAGACAGTTGTGTGCCATATTCTCTCATTATCAGTCCACCCCTGCTTGTGTCAAGACAAATGTTTGGGACATTAATTTGTTATCAGAGCCTCACATCTGTGTGGAAGTTATTAGTGTATGCTGTACACTAGAAACATCCTAAGAAGCCATTATTATAAATAGAAACTACTACAGAAAAGACATATCAGCAGATTCAGATGACTAAAACCTACCTATTTAAAGGAATGCAATACAACAACTGATTTCCTTTAAATGAAAGAAAGAAGGAAATAAAGAAAAAAAATTCTGAAGCAATTTTGAATACATATCCATGTCTGGAAGTAACTAGATGAAGATTTACTTGCAGAATTTGTAACCATCCTTAAGTTTTATCGCTGTTCTAATGTGAATGGAAATGTAACTCTGAGACTTTAAATATAAGAGCTGATATTTTTGAGTAAATGCTCCACACAAATATATGTCTATCCCCAAAAAAAGCATATGTTTAAGCTTTTTGTGTGTTTAATAGTTTTTATAATATTTCTGTCTGTTTGTTTTCTGAAATAGATGATCTGCCATTGCATTGTGTATTATGCACTACTTTTTTATTTGGTGCATAGAAGTTATTCACATATTCCTCAGTCTATTTAACACAGTCAATGATCACATATAGGACACTGAGAATATGAATTATATATGCTCTGCCAAAACAGAATGAACTTGGATTTTACATAGTGCATTTCTCTTTAAAAGGGGAAACTGGGGGCTAGAATAGTTGGCAATAATTTACCTTCAAGGTAAGATGATAACTAATCTTACCTCTAGCTAATGTACTTCTCTATTTGGAAATAACATGCTTCAACAGGATTTTAGATATTTGGGAACAGAACTCAATGCGAGTCCATTCACAGCTTATATTCCAAATCAGCATTCCTGTGTTTCTTTTTCAATGACACTTTCATAAGCCTTTTGTCATTCTTGTTACTACCTATGGAAGTTAAACAACTCTTTTGGGCAAGTGAAAGAACATACCACGTAAAAGCCAGCAACAAAGCAAGAACAGACTTAATACTGAGATTTCATGGACTGAAGTAAGCTGTTCTTGTAAGTAGATTGGATGACATTTTCTTATCTGCAAGGACAGAGGACCATTAGTGTTCACAACAAAGTACTGCAAAGCAATGGGACTTGGGTGCATAGCCAGATGATGTGTTATTCGGAAAACTAGAGAGATTTTTAAAATATAATAGTACATTTGGTTAAGGTCTTCAAGGTCTGCCCTGTGTATGAGAATAAATGAGATATTTGGCTTCATCTACCCTCCTCTGTCTTGCATCGCCTTTTCTTCTTTCACCCTACTTCCTTTCCAATATTCTTTTCCTTAGATGTGTCCTCATTATACATGCTTTTGGCCATTTCTTCCTGTTTTAAGAAAATAATTTTAATTATTGATGCTGAAGAAACAGCCTCACCTAGCCTCATTAACATCATTAATCGGAAAATATACGGCTTTAAGAATGATAGCAAATTAAGATTTAGCCACAGAAATAGATAGGGGTTCAACTGCAGCAGGGAAGAGTACTTTGGTTTACAAACTAAAGTTTGCTGTGAAAATAGCAAGAAAATATTTGTACATCGTACAAATGTTGGAACATCTTGGTGGGCTGCAGTTTTGCAATTTATGAATGTTTTTGTTTGAATCTTGCAGGAAAAGATGTCTGCGTAGGCCTACCATATTAAAAAACAAAATATTTCTTAGAGCAGAAAATGTTTCAATTCCTTTTCTGTTCCTGTAATTGTTGCATTAACGTTCTTTACTTCTGTGACTATTTCAGCATCAGATGCACAATTTCTTGCTGGCAAGCATTCTGCTTCAACTTAGATAGCTGCAAGTTCAATATGTTGGGAACACTAGTCTTGAATTTGATCAGTATATGATTCCTTACAAGACACTGCCTTCACCCGCTTACAGATCTTTACTTTCAGTCCTTGATCTGGAGGAATCGGAATTTTTTTACAACCCATGATCAGTAAAAGCATGAGAAAGTCTGGAAATAGTTTTTTGGTTCTGTTTTGTTTACTTGTTTAACAGTAGATCTGTTCTAATTCAATACTTGTGTTCCGGAAAAGGAAGGAGGGTTGTTCTGCACATTTGCTTGGCTGTGTAGGTACATGGAGTTCTGGCTGATCTTCCACCACCATCTGCTGAAGTGCTTCTGTATGTCTATGTCTGCAGGAATCTTTTTTATTTTTCTTCCTTTCTTTTTTTCCCCCCTCTTACCTTAATTATCCTCTTATTCCAAGAAAGTTGCCATTTATGTACTGTTCCACCTCTTCAACTATTATGTACTGATACCACATGATATTAGACATTTACAGTATAGACATAATCATCTGAAATGTGGCTGTCAGGACTCCCTTTATAGTCAAAAGATAAAAATAGGGAATTTCTGTCATATCTCATCCTCATCCTTATGTAGAAACCTAAAAATAGATCACATGAATCGCAACTTAGAAGTTCCTATTTTTCTCCAGTGAGTGACTATAAAGGGAGACAAGGATGACTAATTCAAGTACAGCCATCTACTTTGTAGATGTTCAAATTAAGTGGCTAATATACATATTTTTTCCTAGTGACTTTTTTTCTTTTTTACTACTGATCTTGTACTCCTTTTGCTCATTCATATATGAAGATTTTTTTGAGACAATCTCTTACAACATCTACTACTTTCTTTTTTTCCCTCCTCTTCTTTCTCACACTATTCAGACAGGGGAAGAATAGTGGAGCCAACTCTTTCACAGATATTATCTTATTTTTTTAAAAACCTTTCTGGTTAAGTAAGGGTTATTTGCTTCAGTCAAAAGTCATCATGCCAAGGAGGCTTAGAAAATGTCCTACACGAGATCAGGACAGTTTTAAACAGACATACCTCACTTGCAGGTGAAGGAGAAGCAAGAGAAAAAGTCCTGTGAGAAATTTTACGTGTTTTTTAATCCCCCAGGTAATTTGCTCAGGCAGAAAGGCAACGATCAGGTAAGAAGCAATAACAAGAGGCAACAGTAGATTTAGAGACCACTTCTGAACAAAATGCTCACCAGACTGGCCTTTCTGAAGTTTTTGATAGTAGCAGTAGACAAAATTAATGTTTTTTGGATGTGTAGGATAATTGTTGTAGATTATTATCCCCAGTTTGTTACCACACTAGCTATGACCAAAGGATAGTGCCATAAGAAAGTAAGCTGTAATTTAGGTTAACGTTTTTTATCCATTTACCTGAAGATTTCTCCAACAACTTTAGTTTGAAGACTATTAATATTATGATTTTGAAAAACCTGTTATCTCGGGTGTTTGCATATGATATTTAGGCTTTGAGAAGTAGAATGAAATGAGCTCTGAACAGCCAGTTTGCTGTACCTTTCTCCTGGCAATACAGTACAGGCAGTGTCCAGATGTACTTCGCTGTTCAGAGTGTATCAGCTGGTAAAGCATGCTGCCACTGAATACACAGAAGGTCCAGGATAGAAATGACCTCATGTGAAAATACATTGTGACATAAATCATGGCTGCCCAAGAGGGAACTCACAAAAATAGATGACAGTCTTTGCAAAAAAAAATAATAAAAGGATCATGTTGTATCTCAGTCCAAGGAAGGCCTGTTCGCCTGGACTGCTTCACCTAGATTGTGCCCTATGCAAATTCAGGAGTATTCTAGAAATGTGCCTCTCTGAAAACATTCTCTCAGATACCATCAGTTTTCAGAAGCAAACATCTTGCTTGTAGCTTGCTACTTCTGAAGCTTCCAGAAACTTGATTGCTGTTGAGACCTTAGAGACGATATTGCTAAACTGTCTAATTATGGCTTCTGATGACTGTAAGAATAGTGGACAATCACCCTCAGAAATGTAGGGTTCACAGGATCAGTTCTATAAAGTTCATATGAGTAAGATTTTAATAAGAACCCTCAATGTATTTGTTCAACTTCAGGCAGGAAACTATGAGATATGGCACTTCAGGGATCAGCCCCATTCCTAATATATCATTGTTTCACTCATTAATAACATAGCTTCAAGCAGTCAATATTTATTGAATAAAGCAAAGAAAATTTACTGAGAAAACTTGTAATGGTCTAAAAGCAAATGTTGTGAAGAATATGTTGGGTATCATAACTATACTGTTAAAATGGTGTGTGTAATTGCATAATAGGGGCAGTACAATCATTTTATGACCTTCTAGGGCTAGAGAAGACAGGAGTTTTTTTCCTTTAGGCAAGTAACAGAACTGTAGCTATCCTAATTGAAATAGAGTATGTAAAAATTACAGAAGCTCTGGGTTTGTTCTAAGAGCTTTAATTGCAAAAGACATACTGAAGTACAGTATTCAAATGTACTTGATAGGATTTAGGTTATGTTTTTCCTGTGGAAAAAATGCAGGGAGACAAGTTATATAGAACACTATATTTTTAATATACATTATGTTTTTCATATAATAATATCTTTTAATGTAAAATTAATATTTTTATTATAGCATGTATGTTACATTTATAAAAATATTTCTACTTATGTAATTTTATATCATATATTAAATATTTTATATAAAATATAAAATTTTATATTTCAAAATTTTAGTAAATATGGTGGCATAAATTATTGAATAGCTCCCACCTGTGTTGAAAACAGATTACTTGTGAATCTGGATTAGCTTTAATGTTAAACTTATGTGAAATGATATTAAATTCATCAGTGCTATGATGACTGAAAAATAATATAAGGCTTTTCTTTAAGAAAGAATTGAAGAAAACTAGCACATAACCCTAGGGAATAGGGAGAAGTCAGCAGTGGTTGTACTTTGCAGTTTGGCAGTTAACTCTTACCAGAAGAACAAAGACTAATGACCAGAAAGATTAAATCCCCAGAGTGAAGGTTGTTTAAAGTAGTTGGTTTTAAACCATGGCATATCACAGCACTCTATCCAGATGACAAGTATAGTGTAAATGGATTGGCAATATATGACAATATATGTTTAATAGATTTTGTTTGTATTGGATTGGATTGATTTGCAAGGGAAAGAAAAATTGAGGGAAGGAAACAGGAAAATTTAAGAAGAAAGTGAAGGGGAGGGAAAGAAACAAGGAAGCAAAAAACATAATGAATTAAAAAAGAAAAAGTTAAGAGAGGGGAAAAAAGAAAAGTAAAGAAAAAAGGAAGAAAGAAAGAATTCTGGAGTACGGGAGGGTAGAAGGAACACACACAAAAGAAAAAAGAATAAAACTAGCAATCACAAGTGAAATAAGAAGGGGGGGGGGAGGAAGCCATGAGCAAAAATTGAAGCAAAATGAGGAAGAAAAGATTGTTGAGATCACAGTCCCACCAACCTGTGAATTTTGAATGGGCACCAGCCAGCTGCTGGGAGAGGGCCAATGCGTTGCTTGGCTAAATGAAAAGCAGTTGGCATCCTGGTATTTTACATGTGATGAGCATCCAATATGTGACACTTGATCTTACGCCAGGAACATGCTATGGTTTGAAACCTCTAGCAGCCAATCAGGATACCCAGTGACTACTTTCTTTTATCATTTTAATTGCATGTCCTGCACCAAAGAATACTTAATCCAGCTGCACAAGGCTTTAGATGGACCAGAATTCAGACTGTTTAAAACAACTGCTCACTATCAGTCCATAAAACATAAATTCTACTTCAGACAGAAACCCTTCTCTTAGATCAAAGAGATATACTCATTCCATATTTTTTATTCTTTAACCAAAAAAGTCAGATCAATCAGGAACCATATTTATTTAATTACGTATTTATCTGATAACCTTCAGGCAGACGTGGCTATCAGAGATGGCGCCAGAAGTACACCCACTTGAATTTGGCAAGCTCTGACTTTATGATGTTGCAGCACTAATTCATCCTATTATTCTAACATTGAGAGCAGTCGCTAGTCAATAAGAAAGGTATGGTTTTATCTTAATCATCATTCCTTTACTAGTGAGTATATTTCTTTTCAGGGAGTAATACTTATGCCTTTAGAAATGATGCAGCTGTTCTATGACCTTTAATACTAATATTTATCCTGAAACAGGTTTAAAGCGATGCTGTAAAATCTCTCGTTTCTACATATATTTGTAGTTTATCTGTTGATCTATAAGAGCTAGAATTTGAGAAATTCTGTGTCAAGGGGTAAAAGGAGGCAAGCAAAAGTAGGATGAGATCTTACTTTCACTTTCCTACAATACCTTCTCAATACTGATACAAATTTAATCACTTCAAATCTCTTGCACATTAGTTGTGCTAAAATGTCATGTTTGGGTGTCTGACTATAAACAGCTCTTGAGAGTTCAAAACCAGAAAGATCCCCTATGACTCCCTAGTTACTGCTCTGGCATATGGGGTCTACTTTGGTAATATAATCTTTTAGTTCTTATTTTTGAACTTGTGCAAGTAAGCACTCACTTATGTTTCTGTGTTCCAGAAATATTGCAGAGATATCCATGAGCATTTGTCAGAACTGTTCACAGGAGAAAGGCTGCTATATTGGCAATGGGTGGACTGTTATTATTCTATTTTAATTTCAGTGTATCTGTAAGGGGGTCATTCAACACAGAGACATCCAAGCTATTAAACATTAGGAACAATGCTACTGGATAACACTTTCACCAGTCTTCAGTATGAACATTCTTTCCAATGTCTGCTTAGGGTTAAGAACTACATGGTAAAACTGGTGAATTATTCAAGTGAGAAAAGATTTTGCAGGATGCAACACAGTATTTCACAACTTTTAAAGGAGGTCACAGAGTACCAGGTCAAACTTTGTGGCTGCTGAATCTCTATAATTTTTTGTTAAGTTAATTCTAACATGAGACCAGTCTCCTTTTTTTCTTGCAGCCCAGGGATTCAGGAATGTTTGCATGTAGGATTTTCACTCAGGTCTCTATACCCAGCATGAGGTGCAACTGTGAATAAGTTTATACGAGTGTTTTGTATTTGGCAGAGAAAGATTTGTTTTCAGCTCCAAAATCATTCTGAAATGATGATGTAGTCATGGGAAATTTGTCTCCAAGATTCTCTATCTTTTACCAGAAGTCCTGATTGCACCCCGAGAAGGGGTTAGGCTCAGCTTTGTTTTGGTGCATCTAAATATCTTGCTGTGAGTTTTTGACACACTGATTTCATAAACCAATAAATGTATTAATCTAAAATATAGGGTGAAGGTTATTTCCATGAAGAAAGGGTTCCTGTCCTCATGCTAGACTCACATAACCCAAGTAAGATTACATCTATATTATGCAATAAATTGCATTCTTGGTTTTAACCTCCAAAGAAAATAAAAAACTAGATAAATAACTCATCTTCTATATTTTAAGGGTGTCTTTTAACATTTTATCTAGTAAGAATAGGCACATTGTAACTGGGAATTTTAAAGTACAAAATAAGGCAGTGTGAGGAAGATGACAACCATATTCAAACGAATATTGGTAACAGCTTCTGTGAGCTCATTATTCTGCAGAAAATGAAGCAACTATATTTCATATTGTAAGCCCTGCTTTAAAAAGCACAGTGCTTCTATTCCCCTAGTGACTTTGATAAAGGTACTACACCATGGTGATTGCAAGCATGTGACCACAACAAAAGTCTTGTATGACTCCCAGGGGCAGCTCAGCATGAGTAAGCAATTCCTAGCACCGTCCAAAACTACATTCCAGTAAGAGATTATGTTTTTTGTACAACCTCATGATTCCTGCCACTCCTCCCCACCCCAACAAAAACATCATTGTTATTATTTCCTCTACATCAGGAGACTTAATGACTATTACACCTAATATTTTAATAGTTCTTAGGAATAAGAAATTATTTTCCAGACCATTTTCTATTTTGGTCCTGGGTGATGATAAGTTGTGCTGAATTTTATAATGGGCCCCAGATAAACTAACTGAGGGCTTCATTCAATCCAGAATGTCACAATACATTTGGAAATAAAACAAAGTGTTTCCAAGAAACATGTGCTTTTACCCATCACAAATAACCCAATTAACGGAATACTTTACAGGGAAACCCATAGGAAGACAGGAATTTGCTCCCAGTGAATACACAAGATTTCCCAATCAAGCCTGAACAAAGAAAAATTGTTAGAGGCTCTTAGCAGTAGTTATTTTTCTAGAAGACCTTTAATGAGAATAGCTGCATCCTGTCCCTCTTTAACCTTTTAAATTTAAAAAAAAAAAAAAAGAAAAAAAAAAAAGAACAAAAGAAATCCAGACAGTTTTAGCATTTGCTGACAATCTCAGTTTAGGTCTGACTTTGGTCTGCTTTGGTAACTGATGTATAAACTTGAGCTTGCTGAAGAAACAGCACACTCTTTCCCAAAGCAGTATAGGTTTGTTAAGCGTGGGACATGACTGCTAGGGCAGAGTGTCATAGTACTGTTGCTGTGCTTCTTCAGAGCTGTGCTGGTTTTTCTATATTGAGCTGTTTCATTCCATGTAAATATGTATAACATATCTGTACACTGTATTCTGTAAATGTAGCAGGAGAATATGAAAGCTGCCCTAGTCATGTTTAAAGTACCATAAGTCTGTGCACATGAAGTTTAATTTACATAATATTTGACGTCACCTCTCATTAACACCATCTTATGTCTCTCATACGGGATCTAAAGCAGCATAATGCTCATAAATTAGGAGCCATAGCATTTCTACCTAGATGTTGATGAAGAAGCTTTCTCCATATCTTCCTATTTGTAGTCCACAAAATGCTGAACAATTGACTTAGCCATTTCCAGCACATCTCTGTCAGAAAACATCCTCTTCCCCTTCAGAGGGAATAAGTTTGCAGATTATTTTCCACAGGTGTCTACTGGTATAAGCCTTCCTGATACCTGCAAATTTCAAAATATGGCCTAACACTTCTTTTTACCTTACCTTCAAGATTTACTTCAAATGAGCCACCTAGCAGTGCCAGTTGAGTTTTGAAGGGCATAGTAATGTCCCAAAATCTATTTCAAATCTTACTTCCTCTGGAGCCCAGATGGGAAGCTGATCTAAAGTTTAGTTCATGTTAAGCTAAAAAACTTTGTTTTACAGTGATTTCTGTGGATGGATGGCCAAAAACTAAGAACATCACCTCTAGTACCTCTTTATCTGTTGCTCCAATGGGCTCTCTGTATTGAAAAATGCTTTGCACATCTTTTTCCTCTACACATTTTGAAATAGATGCCATTTTCTTTTTGCTTATAAATCTAGATGATAATACACGGGGAATTTTTTCGTGATAGTTTGGCAATAATTTATGCCTATTTGCTTTAGATTTTTTAGTTTGGCTTTTTTTTGGTGTAGTTTTTGAGGGGGTTTTGCTTCTTTTTACTTAATAGATACATATTTTTTTCTTGCTATTAATCTTTTACAATGTGGTAATAACATTCCAAATGGAATTATAGATCACTATATCAGGGTCTGTATATATATGCTGACAAAGAAATTTAATTTCTCCTATTTTGCTTATTGCAGAGAGTAGCTTAGCATAAACCTATGGAATGCCTGATAAAATGTGATTATGCCTGGAGTCCCATATGTTATTAAATAACGGTAGTAGGTTAAATGCTTAGCAAGGATAAAGAGGTGAAGGTACAGCTAGAGGTAGGTTACAGACAAGTATAGCCAGTTACAATCATGACAGATGTCTTTGGGAAGCTACTGAAGAGCACTAAATGTGGAGCCAGACACATCAGTTTAATCCAATAACAGATTTCAGGGGTGGTTGATAGGACGTATTAGAGAGTTGCCAAGAAGTGCCTGATGGTTGTGTTGGAGTCTTCCAGGATCAGAAACAGCTCAGTTTCATTTCTAAATGGGTTGCGTTTAACTTCTTGCTACAGATATAGAAGGGAGGCAGGACAGGGAGGGAGACTGCTGACTCTTACCTTGAGTTTTAATCCCAATATTGATGTCCCTGTGCCCTTTTTCAGCACAAGAATTATTCATAAAATGCTTATTAATCACACAGGGTGGACTAATTAAATTGACATTAGGTTTCTCTAATTAGACAGTGTTTGGGAAACATTTCAAATATGAAGAGAACTGTATTGATGCTAGAATTATTAATCATTTGATCCTGTGAGCTCAACAAATGACCATAATACACATCCCTGGTTATCTGTATTTACTACCCATGTAGTCACATTTGCTTCAATAAAACTTGGTGACATTCTTCTAGTTAGGTATTTACATGGACCTGCTAGCTTGGAAATGCTTTATTTGCCTCTGCTAATCACCTGATCTCCTCTCACCCATTCTTCTTTCACTTGCACATATGACATAAGAAGTGGAAGATGGGTCTTGAACAATTTAAATCATCTTGTGATTTGGCAAGAGAAAACCAGACATTAAAAAGAAGCCGTTGACATCAAAAGAGAAACTACAATCTAAACCTTGGCCCTGCGGGACAAAATGATTGCTAAGCGTGACAGCCTCCTTGTGCTTCAAGTACTGTCTCCATATTCCTTATGCAGGCAAAATAGCTATTCAAAGCAACGGAAATTTCCTTAAAGTGAAAATATTCCTAAAAATGTATTGTTGAACCATTGAGATTGAGAGTTAGTGATTGATGTGTTTTTAGGAATATTTTTCTCTTTATTCTAGAAATAGTAGTTTTTGCAGGTGCATTTTTATTAATCCATATGTGAGGGTGGTTGATCTAGCAAAATGTACCTAATCTTAGATGAAAAATTTTCTTCAAATATATTGACAGGCTTGTGATAGTGTAATGTTAGCATTTTTATATGGTTAGAGAAATCAAGGTTTGTTTTTAACTTTGTCAAAACAAGAAGATAGCATTGCTGCACGAAGTAGCAATCATGATTAGCAATAGGAGAAGGGCATGGCAAAAATTCACACTTTCTCTGCCTTTTTCAGTAAGTAGTCATTTCAGCATCTACTCCTGTAGACCTTTTTAGCATTAGTCCTGAATTAGAAAATGTATATAGAGAATTACAAATCGTAGAGACGTACAAGAGCAGAATGGTTAGATGCTTCTTTTCCTGTTTAAGATGTTTTCACACTGATTATGGAGAGTATGACAACTATTATTTGGAAAAGAAGTCAAACTGAAAGAAAAGTAGATAACTACCTCCAGGAAAAAAATGTTAGGAGTTGCATAATCCAGTAACCAAACTGCGAAAAGGCTGCTGCAGCCCCACATTCACCGGTCCAACCAGTAGTGAGGCTGAGCCTGAATTCCCAATAGGCACACACATGCACACATATATACACTAAATGTGTGTGTGTATATATATATTTGTATATGTACATACACACAGTTGGTCATACAGACCACAGCATGGGAAAAAAAAATGACGCTCACACAAACTGTCAATGTCCTTATCCTGCTCCTATCTCTGGCTAATGAGGACGAAGGTTGATTAGTGGGACAGGTATACCTATATAGACATACACACTGTGTGGATCCCTCCAGCAGCCAGGCACAGGCACAGTCTGTGCAGCAGCTGCCACTGGATCCCAGGTCTCCCCATCACTGCCTCCTGGATATACAAGCCCCTGTGCCACAACCCTGCTCCAGTTGCTGATACTCAGAGCCCCTTTGGCACAGCACACTGACACAGGCACACATGATTAATCTCTCCAGCAACTTGCCTGGATGTACACCCAGTCAATCCAGTCCCCAGCCTTTGGATTTCCTCATGACCTCATGCACAGACAAACACATACAAATGGGTCGCTTCATAGCAGGTATCCACTTCTGTTCCTATCAGTAGCCACCCTCCAGACCTTGTGGTGTCTCCAGCAGTTGGCCCGGACCTCCCAGTCCCTTCAAGTAGCCAATTCTCAGTTCCTCTGGTGTTCTCCAAGATGCAACCCAGTCTTCTAGCCACTCCAGACCTTGGGTCCCAAGTCTTTTGTCCTGCTTGCCAGCTAGACCAGCTCAATGTTTGCTGGCAAATGCATGCTGACATGGACACCCACACAGCTTCAGTCTCTCTAGGTAACGACACCACAAGACACTTGCCTCTAGATTTGCAGTCTCCCCCAATGGCTGGTACCTAGACCTCCATGTACGCATATGCACACAGAATAGAGATGCCCCAAAATATTTAAAAATGGATTTTCAAGAGAAGACAGGACTGACTGTGGGCTACAGGCACAGGGCATGGCCATGCAAACCTAGTGACCAGCCCCTTGTTAACCCTGACCCTGTTTTCCCATGCTTGCTCCTCCCCAAACGGCAATGATTCCTCCTTTTGCCTACCTTTGGCTCGTTTCCCCAAATACCATGTCTTGTGCAAAATGCTCTTCCACTGCATCCCATAATGAGGCCCATACCACTGTATGCAGTAGTCCCCACCCCACATCTCCAGTCTATAAGATTTTCTCCAGGGAAGGTCTCTCTCTCTGACTTGTATTGGTGAGTGTTACCCCTGGGCCATGGGGCTGATCACCCTCTCAGGATAGCCCTGAGAGGAACCAGGTCCTGATGAGGTTCTTGGAGCTCCCCCATCTGTCGTTGTTCCTCTAGGATCCTTTCTGTTCATGGAGAAGAGCTTTTAATCAAACAATTTAAGATTTCTAGTGGGGATAGGAATGATTCTCTACATTCTTGAGAGGAAGGAAGATGGATCAGGTTTTACAGCCTTACTTACTTAGTTTGTCTAGTTCCTAGTTCAAACTAATGTACCTACTTCAGCTTGCTAGTAGTCATTTTTTAGGGCCTGGAGAGAAAGGGTTAGGTCAGACATCTGGTGGTGAAAGTGTTTAAACACTGAAATAAACTCTTAAGAAAAACTGCAAAATGTTGTTTGAGTTTTTAAAAGAATACATTGAAGAAGTATCTCTGAAAAATGGCAGAGAGCAATGTGATTCTGTCTTAGTGGAAGTGGGTGGATGAGATAACTTCTTCTAATGCCTTCCAGACTCCTTTATGTATTGAATTCTGTTAATTCAATCATGTATTCAATGAATTTTATTTAGTTTAAATTTAATTGTAATGTAATTTAAAATTTTATTTTAAGATTAACAAGAATTGTAATATGATATTTATGAGTATTTTGACTTAAGCATATAATTTTGCTCCTGAGGTGTTAACTAAAAATTCTAAAGGGAATTTATGTTAAGTTCAAAAAGCACATTTCAAATCAAATTAAAAAAAGATTACCTCACTCAGTCTGGACATGATATGTATAATAATGTCAAGAAAGATGCTAATGTTGTTCTTTCTTCTGCCAAAATACCACATTATTCTATTAGCTAAAATTATTTGAATCAAAACTCAGCCTCTTTTCTTATCAAGTTTTCCAGAAAACACTTAGCACACACAAAAATAAGGAATCATCTCAATATTGTCACCCTTTTTTAATGGCATTGTTCACACTAAATCAATGATCCATTTTTAAAATACTAAAGCTATTGATGTTATTACACTGCTTCATTTGTAAAGAGTAGAAATGATGTTTTTATAATTAAGACACAGTTTGGAAGCCGAGACACTTCTTTATTCTGCTCTGCCATAAACTTCTAGGTAGTGTTTGTCAGATCAATAGTCTTCTTTTTCATCTATGCCTTGTTCTCTCCTTCTCTTTCTGGAAAGTAGAAACATTAATCTTATATAACAACATGCATTGAGGACAACAGTCACCAACGAATTAAAACCACAACATCAATATTATGATAATGTGTTCATTACTATTTGTGTCAATGCCTAGCAGTGACATAATGGGTGTACATACACAGTGAAGGAAAGTCCCCACCCTAGAGAATTTATCTTGTTAGATAGGAGAATGAGTCATATGAGAAACAGAGGCACAGACTTGCTTGGGAAGTCAGTGGCAGAAATGAGACCATATTTTTAAAAATGATGGGCTGAGCCTCTGGAATTTTTAGCAATCTGATTAAAGATACTGAAGTGTCTTATGACAGCAGAAAGAGGAAGTCAGATAATCTGAGAATATCTTCAGATAATACTGTTAGATAAGAACACTTTTTAAAATTACTGAAGGTGTATATTGCCTTTTACATTATTAATTTTTAATGGTACCAATTGCATTTGGTTAATTAAGTCTGCTGCATTATTATTTCACAACCATACTGTTAAGTTTTTGAAACAATCAAGTTTTATCAACAGAAATTTACATTGTACTTCATTTTTACGACACATTTGATATTTTTTTTTTATTTCAGCGTATTTAATTCTGGGTCTAAAACAGAATTACTCCATCCTCTGCTTTTAACCATTTGCATATAGGAAATTATTTTTTCCCAATCTTTTACAGACAATGTAATCCATAGAAATAATCACATATACTTAATTTTGTAGGAATTTTAATCCATTTATAACTAAATTTATTAAAGTTATACAAGAAAAAGTCTTTTTTGTTTGACTTGTAGTGATAGCATTTTCCATCAAATTCATCTGACATTTTCATCATCATAATACTTCTCCTAGGCATCTCTCACTTCTGCTTTGTTTTCTCTTCTTTTTCAATTCAAAAAGGTCACTCCTCATAATTCCTTTATTTTCCTTCCCATCTCTTTCTGAGCTTTCTTTTGCCCCCTAGAGACTCTTAATTTCTTGTGCATCACATGCCGCTTCTTCTTCTTAATCCTTATCAAAATGCATCTTTCAAAAAGTGTTTGAGAAATTATTTTTCTTTAATTGATAAAATCTTATAATCATGTTTACACATGATAACCTTCTGCGCGATTAGATTTCAATGCCCTGTCTTTTAAACTTTTTTTTAAATTCACACCTCACTTCATAAGACCAGTGGTGGGCTGTATTTTATTTTATTTTGCTTTATTGTATCCTTAGTAATTGTGATGTGACAATCTCAGTGGGGGAAAACCTGGCCATGATTAGGAAATTTTGTCATTGATTTAATTTACCTACCCTGTCAAAAACAAATAAATAAATATTCTGACATTCTGATCTCTGACTACATGAATAAGATGAGTTGGAGTTACTCCTGGTACAGATCAGTGTGAAGTCAGTGCCATGCCTGGTATGTTAGCTAGTTTTGTTGTACCTTTGTTGTACGTGAAAGCAAAATTTCAGATCTAATTTCACTTCTCTAAAATGCAGAAGAACCTTCCCTTAAGCAAACACACACAAAATTAAATATTATAGATTTGTAATTAATACTAGCTATACACTGAGTCTGAATTTAGATGCTGTCATGCAAACCAGAACAGCCATCACTAGAGAGAAGATTCTTTGGCATCTACAATAGGTTCTGATTCCTAAAAGGGAGATACATGCTATTTGGCCAAAAATTTTCACCAGATTAGCTTCAGGTTGGAACACCATTGCAAACTTTTCAGATGCTGTGGTGGGTTAGCCTTGTCCAACAGCCAAACAGCCTCTCAGAGGCTCATTAGATCCCCCTCCACAGAGGGGCAGGAGGAGGGCACAGGATGTCAAAACTTGTGGGCCAGGGTAAAGACTGAGACAGCACCTAACAATTACCATCATAGAATCATAGATTCATAGAATCATTAAGGTTGGAAAAGACCTCAAGGATCATCCAGTCCAACTGTCCCCCCACCACCTATTACCCATTAAACCATGTCCCTAAGTACCACATCTAACCTTTCCTTAAACACCCGCAGGGACAGTGACTCAACCACCTCCCTGGGCAACCCATTCCAATGCCCAACCACCCTTTCCAAGAAGAAATTTCTCCTCATCTCCAGCCTAAACCTCCCCTGGCGCAACTTGCAGCCGTTCCCCCATGTCCTGTCGCTAGTTATCTGCGAGACGAGGCCGACCCCCAGCTTGCCAAAACTTCCTTTCAGGTAGTTGTAGAGGGCAATAAGGTCTGCCCTCAGCCTCCTCTTCTCCAGACTAAACAAGCCGAGTTCCTTCAGCAGCTCCTCATAAGACCTGTGCTCCACACCCTTCATCAGCTTCGTTGCCCTTCTCTGGACACGTTCCAGGGCCTCGATGTCTTTCTTGTGGTGAGGGGCCCAAAACCGGACACAGTACTCAAGGTGTGGCCTCACCAGGGCTGAGTACAGGGGGACGATCACCTCCATGCACCTGCTGGCTACACTATTCCTGATACAAGCCAGGATGCTGTTGGTCTTCTTGGCCACCTGGGCACACTGCTGGCTCATGTCCAGGCGAGCATCAATCAGCACTCCCAGGTCCTTTTCCTCTACACAGCTTTCCAGCCACCCCGCTCCCAGCCTGTAGCGCTGCCTGGGGTTGTTGTGGCCAAAGTGCAGGACCCGGCACTTTGCCACATT
>VWZZ01003427.1:0-27247 GCA_013399095.1 Psophia crepitans | reverse complement strand
GATCCTCCTTACAACCCTTCTTATGGATGGGTGTCACATTACCAAGCCTCCAGTCATCTGGGACTTCTCCGGTTGACCATGACTGCTGATAGATGATGGAGAGTGGCTCGGCAATCACATCCACCACCTACCTCAGCACCCTCGGGTGGATCCCATCCGGCCCGATGGACTTGTGGCAGTCCAGGTGGAGTAGTAGGTCTCTAACTGTTTCGACCTAAATTGTGGGGGGTTTATTCTGCTCCCTGTCCCAGACTTCCAGGTCCGGAGGCTGAGTACAAATATTAAAACACCACCTTTCCCCCATCTCCCAAGCTCAGCTTCACTCTTTCACTTGACTCTTTGCACACCCTGAGCAGTGCAGTGGATGTGGAATGGGGGTTGTGATCAGTCTGTAACATCTGGTCTCTGCTGCTCCTTCCCTCTCACTCCTTTCCCCTGCTCTAGCATGGGCCCTTCCATGGGCTGTGGTTCTACAAGATAACCCAGCTCTAGTGCGGAGTCTCCATAGGCCTATTCCTCTGCCTTTGGGGAATTTCTTTTGCCCTTTCTGAAACAGATTTTCACCACCATCTTGGCTGAGGGGCTGAGCCGTGTCCTGTGGTGAGTGGGTTGGAGATGGCTGGAACCATCTGTGTCTGGCACAGAGCAGGTCCGTCCCCTCCTGACTGAGGCCATACCACAGCCCCACTGCCAGCGCCTGGGCACTGACAATCAGCGCAAATGGCCAAGCCCCATTGTGCTGTGCTGGATTAGAAATTAATTATTTCCATTTCACTATCACTGAAGTTTAAATTTAGATATTGTTTTCAGAAATTCCATAGTATTTATGTTTGCATAAGGAACGTGTAAAATAATGGGTGTGTTTTCCCAATATCCAATCATTTTCCAGTTTTTCAAAGTTCTTCATGAACCTCTAAAGAACTTCCAGCCATGTAGCTATCCATAGTCCTCTGGAAAAATCTATTCACAGTCATCCTTTTTTTTTTTACAGTATTGACATTAAACCTCCATGGGGAGGGTGGGTACCTGAGCCACCTTTCCGTTCAGATAATTACAGAAAGCAGATAAACCCCTTTGCTGAATTTCAGTAGAAGTGTAGGCATTATGTGAGCTATTGGTATAAACGGAACCATTTACCTCAGCAAGTCTTTGGGGAACTACCCAGCTCTATACTGCAGGAGCCAAAAATAACCCACAATTATATTTGACTAATTACATAAAGAGTATTCCAACAATCATAATGCATGAGACCTCAATCCACCTCCCAATATTATTTTTATCTTTTCAACCCGTGTATCACTATACTTACTGTAACAAAATCTTCCTTCATCTATGTCTTCTTTAAAAGATTCTTAAACTGCTGAAGTTAACTAATAAAGTTTAGGGTCACAGTTGTCAAAATAATGCAGAAAACAGTGTTCTAAATCCCAATATCAGGATATTCTGTGTCAGTCAGCATAAACTTTGCACAAAATGCAAAAAGGTGCAGAATTCTCTTGAGACTTTCTTTTAAAATGAAGTCTTCCATATGTCCCCAGGCTTTTTTCCTGTTTGGTTTTTTTTTTCCAAATAAATATCTTTGAATATGCATCCGGAAAAACTTTGCCATGTCATATTATTGAAAAAAATATTAAATTCTTTAGTAGTTGAGAATGTATCTCCTACTGACATTTTATCGTTGATTTTAGAAAGGTTTTTTCTGTAACAGAGATTTTGGTTGTCAGTATGTAAATATGATTTTTTAGAGAAATGGAAGGAAAAAAGGAGAGGAGTATATAAGAATGGTCTGAAAATTATGTGACCTTTAAAAAAGTATAAACACAAAATTAAACAGGTCTTTTTGCCAAATACGCCCAAAAGTTTTCCTTTGTTTGGGATTAGAACGGTTTAGAATATAAGCAAAGAAATCAATAGTGAACGAAAAAAATCACTCTGAAATTTGCTTTGCCTCTACTCTTTCTGACTAGCGCCATAAAATTCTGACAATGCTTGAAGTTTAAAAAAATTCAAGCTTTTCATGACAAAGTTTAAACGTTGTGTTTAGGTTTCTATCAAATGATGCCTTCAGGTACCAGTGTCACTTCATTTATTATTTGTTGCAGTTTACCATGTCCAACAAATGGATTTACTTTATCTACAGCTCCACACCCTGTAGCTGTTCATTATGAAAGGAAACCAGGGGCCCTAACAGCTTGAGATACACTCCTATTTGGGCTACCATAGCAACGAGTATGTGTATTAAAGTATAGGTCACATGGCTTAGTTTCCTGAGGCTAATTAATTTCACTAATTATGGCCTCATACCAGCTGCAGAATGTGTTGGTGACCTAGTGAAATCAGCTGTGGACAATTCTTTTCCATACTATGGTGGTACAACTTTGCCATGTGGAAATACTAATGTCATTCTGAGAAATGCATACAGTATGTACAGAAAACAAATACTGTCACATAGAGACTGGACCATGGGGCCTTGAAGATGTTTAATGAAGGCATGTAAATCTTATTTATTGCTTTCTCTATCATCTGTCAGTATTAAATAGGTTATAAAGAGCTGAGTAGTTAAGCTTAAAAGATTGTCATTGAAAGGTTGTTTAATTCACCAGCTTCACAAAGGATTTATAAAGCACCTACCACTTAGGGATATACAGATATGCACATAAATATATATTTCATGTAGTAGTATATACCAAGCAAGTAAAAATGAGCTAGCTCCTGATTGGTTTATTTTTTATATATTGTAAAAATAATACTTAACTGAAAATCAGAAATTATTTTATGCCACAAATAGCATTGACTGTATTACAAATTAGAAGGCCCTATGTCTCTCTGCTCTGCCTGTACAATTGAGTTAATTTTAGCCCTCACCACATATGCAGTTTGATCTGTATTTTAATAGAAAAGCAGGTGTCTACCTAGGCTTTGGGGAGCAATTAACAATTCATTTTGTATAAAACCACAGTGTCTCACTGGCAAAACTAATTGAAGTAAATAAGACATTTTCAATCAGCTAAGAGAAGGCATTAAAACAGCCTTGCAAAATTGTCGTGACAAATTACCAGCCAAAGCACAAAACCTTCTCAGACGGCCTTTACCATGGTGATTGATGAGAATGAAAAATTAATGATATCTTACTGGCCTGTCAAAAGGAAAAATTGCTTGCCCAACTGAATAGAATTTTGTGAGGCAGCATTAAATTATGGGAAATTAATAAAATACACAAATGTATTTTATTTTTTAGCATAATTATTAGCAGTGCTGTTCCCCCTACAGTGTGAAAAAAAAAAAGGCAAATTCTGCTCTCATTCCCTTGGGACACAGGTTTTCTCTGTCTATGGCTTGAGGATATCACCAAGTCAGTAAAAGGTATTATTAGGGAAACTACGTAGCAAAGACGAGCACAGAAGAAGACCAAAGTTGTGCCTGGTGCAGTCCTTAGCATGCCAACCCCAGACTTTGTCCCCAGAATGTGGGATACACGGAAGGACAGACTGGTGCTTCAGTCCTGGCTCTGAAAAGACATGGTCCCACCTTCCTACACCCTGTGTCTGTCCCCATTAGTCTGAATGAACCATCACGAGGACTTTCTCAGAGGTGGGACTAGGTGAAGAGCTGTGGATAGGTAAGATACAGGCCCAGAAGCACCAGATGAGGAGTATAGTTAAATATTTCACCTGCATGTCTATTCAAAGTGCTTCCCTCCCCCCCACCTTTTTTTTCTACTTGCCATAATGGACAAGTAGTCATTATGCATCTTCTCCCCGTGTCACTTCCTCCTATGACAAAAGATGAGTCTTTTAGTTCTGAGTTGCTGCATGAAACAGCATGGAAATATATATATAAAAAAAAACCAAAACAGATTGTTCAACTAGTGAGAATATCAAGACATTGACTATAAAAAGGGTTACTGAGATTTTAATCTTTTAATTTCAATTTGTAATGTCAATTTAATAATAAAGTGTCTTTTGCATGTAAGAAGCCATATACTTCCTCTAGCGTAATATTCCAATAAAAGAAATCGTGCAGGATTGTTTGTTCAAGGAACAGCTTTTTCTCCCTTTTACGATTGCTTATGATGTATACTTGTACTTGTTAAAAATACTCCTTTCTTACTGTCAGCGTGAGATGTATTTTAGGCTGAGATAAAAAGAGGATTGTACGTTTAACAACTATATAATGTGACTTGTCAACATGATTATCTATCTCCCCATTTATAGAAAAAGGACATTGAGTTTATTGAAGCAAACAGCTTAGAGAGGCTAGCAGGCTGAAATGCTTCCTAACTGCAACAACCCTTGTGAAAAGAAGGGTAATTAGGGAGGCTGGTGATTAAGAAAGGGTTCCAGTCTCTTTCTGAAAGGTCAGATGCTGTGTAGACTACAGCTAATGGTACTAATTTTACTGCACCTTGTAAAGAATACTTGTCAAAACGTAGGTTTCAGAGAGCTAAAAACAAAAAAGTGGGGGATTTTCATGAATACAATGAAAAGGAAATATAGTCTTAAAATTTTTCTTCTCAGGAAAATAGATTTCATAACAAAAGCAAAAGGACCCCAAGAAGAAACAATTGCCCACAAGGAGATAATCAGTATCTATATGTCATACCTTCTAGAATGCATATTGTGAAAGCAAATGTCATGTAACAAGTCTGTGCATCTCCGAACGTGCAAGGGTCTGAAAATGAGATGCAGTCTGCAACAATGACCCAAAAGACACACAGTGAAAATACAGTCAAGTAGAAAAGTTGAAATTAAGTGGGATTCTTTCCTTTGGTACAGATAATTTTTCTGCAGTGAAGGGACACACAATATATGGCACCAAGGTGATTTTAAGAATCAAACAAATGATGTCCTTCAAGGAGAGGTGTGGGCATGAGTGTTTTCCTTTTTCATCACAACTAAGCAATACTGACATTAACAGCAGATCATCATGTTTCAGAACTCAATCCACTAAGCACAGAAATAAAGCAAAGTTACTGAGCACCTAAGTTACCACATTTACAGTGCTTACTGTTAGGAATGGTTAAATCAAAAGAAACAGGTGCAGATTTCCCTTTTTCAGTTTGATAACTTTTGGATATTTGTAGAAAAGATGCAGTGACTTCTGCTTGATATACATACAGTATAGTCAAAATTTTTGAAGAGAGTATACAAAAAAATCTTTTACTGCCTTCTTTCAGTTTGAAAATATCTCTAGCAATAATTGTAATGATTTTTACCTTTATGCATATCACCTGATATTCATGTTGGTGAGAGATGACCATGATAGACACAAATGTTACACTCATCCAAAAAGTAAGAATTTTAACCTATTTGTGAATAAATTATTTTTTTAAATTTTGCTTTAATTTAAAATCTGAAGGTCATCAGCCATTTTTTTTTTTAATAAATCAGCCATGGAGAAATACTGTAGTACAGTCAAGTTTTGTTTCTCATATCACAACAAATTCCTGCTAGCAAAATTCTATAAACTTCTATACCACTATTGCAATAGTTACAATGCATTAGCTGTGAGAACTCAAAGCCTCTAACTCACTGCTATTTAATCATATATGTTTACTTTTTGGATGTTATTTATAGCAACGTAAGCAGAGTAGTAATGTGATGAAGAGTGGGTATATTCAAACTTTCAATAGATTTCAAATTTTATAATATATAAACTTCAGGTTAGATTTCCAAATTTTTCAAGGTTTTCTCTACAGCATACAGCTACAGCAAGTGTGGTTTTTAATGTGCTTTTTTTTAAATGAAACTTTATCATGAATTAAGCCTGGACTGGAACAAAAGAGGCTTTTTCCCAAAATTCTGTATAACTTGCCATCAGTCTGTTGGTATACAATATATATTTATTTTTTTATATGAAAGACAATATTGTGTCTATTACTCTAGATATTATATCACTGATAAATCACTATTTTGATTGCTTAAACAACACTGTTGGTCCTAATACTGGTTGATCCAATGCCTATTTAAGGATCTTTCCTTAGGTTCAGTTGGCTTTGAAAGGGATTAATGGGGAGCACGTACTAATATAGAAGTGCAAAAAGAAATTGGATTTTCAGTTCATACTCTCTGTCTCCTGACATATGAGTTTAAATTCCTCACCGCAACCCAGGACTCACACTTGCCTGAAAACAATACAAAATCTTATGCTTATCTATACATATAGTAAACCATTTTTTTAGCTCATTAACCAGATTTCAACATATGGTGGAGAAAGTGAAAAGACGGTGTTGATCAGCTACCTTCTTTAACAGTTTAATATGATACATTAACTTTTTTAGTGGTTAATAGGTGGGGGGGGGAAGGTGTCAGTTGAACTAGGTGATCCGTGAGGTCTCTTCCAACCTTAATGATTCTATTCTATTCTATTCTATTCTATGAGTCTCTGTCCTGCTTTGATATGAACAGATCTGTGTGGATTGGTGACACTGACCCACAGAGTTGGACTGAATCTCTCATTGATAGTGCTTTTCTTTGACATACACCAGAGCATATTTTCAAGAAATTACCTCCTTTGTCCTGATGACTCTGTTCTGTGGGACAGCAGTAGTTAACCTTATCATCTGTTTTTCCAATATCTGTGTGAGGTTGGTGGAAAACTTATCAAGTAAACTTGAGGTAAGCTTTGCCTCAGTGATGATATCCAGATTTAAGAGACAAAGAACATTTAAAGCCAGATGGAATCACACCTTCATTTGATCTGGTCTGTGGTTTACTAGCAGCCTTTGAACTTGACCCAAATACTCTGACCTCATACTGAAGTATGGATGCCATCATGGAAAAATTCAAGATCTGTTAGGTCAAGAAAATGCAAGAGTGAGCACAGTGCTTGATGTTGGGGACACTTGACTGATTGGGAAACCATGAACTTTGGTCCCTAGCTTGCCTTTGTATTTTCTATGGAGCCACTGGATAACAAAGAAAGTGGGACATGAATTTAAATACCTTCCTACAACGCAGACCGAAGGGATCAGATCTTCTATAGCAGGAATGAATATGCAAATCACTAGGAAACCAAAGAATGATAAGTCTCACATCCTTTCTCCATGTCCTTAGAATAAGGTCGGCTGTGAAATATTCTCTTTGGCTGAGTTTTAAAAGAATTTTATCAAAACTGGATTTTCTTATGAGGCTGTTGATAATAATGCCCTGCGTTGGTGCCAGACTTCCACCTACACCTACTCAGGTTATACTTGCCCTTTTAAATATTGCCATAATATTTACACTTTCCTGTTCCTTTAGTACTTCTCCAACACTGTTAAATGTGTTAAAAACTATCAACAGGCTAAAAGCTTCCTTTGTTCAGATCATCCAAGATTTGTAGGGATATATTATGCAGTTCTGTTCATAAAAATATATTCATCACTAGAAACTGTTGTTTAATAATCATTTATAGTCTAGTGCATCTAGTGTTCTGTTAGGAAATATATTGCTATGTTTGCTTTTTCCCAAATTAGAGATGCATCTGTTGAACGACGCTGCCTGTTTAGGTTCCTTTACCAGGATTGCAGTGAAGGGGTCCATGATACTGCTAAAAACAACTTGATGTTTCTTAGCTGCCACAGGAGTTATTATTTTTACTGTTGTATCATTAACTTCTCTGATACCTTCCCATTTTAATTCCACACACTGGAATTACTCATTTCTCTCCACTGCTATTTCTCTTTCTTTCTGTTAGCAGTAAATTGCTTTCGCGTATCTAATTGATTCCTGTTCCTTGCTCCTGATTCAGATGGGTTTGCATCAAAGTTTGTTCTCTTTCATGATTGTGAGGTCTTGACATTTTTAGCCATTTTCTCAAATATTGCCCTTGTTAATATTAAAAAAATTATTTCGACTAGACTTTCCTTTTTAGTGTTTGTTGTATGTAGGTGTTCTCAGTGATCTAGTGTTTTACAAATGGAAAATCCTCAGTAATCAGGTCATATTCACTAGTACCTAGGAAATTGTCAAATTTAGTCCAGTAGGTGATTATTTCATTTTATCTATCAAGATTTGTTCTAAAAATAATTAGGTCCCATAAAGATATGAGTAGTATCTTTTATTCTAGAGTAGTAAAAATTTCTTCTCAGAAATTGGCTTAACTTTTGCGACATACTCCCCTACCTACCATCTCCTGGGACTAAATGACCTGTTTTTACAGAGAAAAAGGTGTTTAGGAGTTCTTTCTATATAAAATATCTCTCCTATATTCTTCTCTATATTCTCCTCAAAACGTATTGTTGGAAGCTCATGCAGTCCTAGAACAGGAGGGACTCAGAAGAATTGGGAGAGGTGATGTGGCTGGAAGAACATTGGAAACAAAACCACCCACCCTTGCCTCTTTGTTCTTTGGCTTGTTCATTGATCTTCGCACAACATCACCCCCCACCAAGTCATGTGCTCCCTGACATTCAGAGCACTTTTCTTACTGATGCTACCTCACCGTCTGTCCTTGCTGTGTGGTCTTCAGACACATGGCAATGTGAAAACTTCTTACCCAGTGAACTCACATGGTTTTTAGCCTGAGGGTTCCCTGTTGAGGAAAAATAAGTAAGTAAATAAATATATACAACTTACTTCTGTAAAATGTTTTTGTTTTGGATTAGAGGAGTGTTTGTTTTTATAGTTAGAAGGAAATTATGAGGTTTAGGTTCCTTTCTGTTCTTTCTATTCTGATGGTGAGTGCCCCAAGTAAAATGATGTCATTGTTACACTGCTGCTCAACACCCTGAACCCCATCTGCAGCGAATTTTTCATGACTAGATTAAGCTGAGCTAGTGTAATTCCTACAAATTACCCATAGCCATTGGTTCCTGTTCTGTGTGCTGAGTGGAATCTGCTCATGCATCCAGCATAAAGCTATTCATATTTTGATGGGTTAGCTTTCAGCAAAATCAGCAAGCCAATCCAGTCAATCACAGACTCCAACAATGCTTTGGTGTGTCAGAAGAAAGAAATATCTCATGGGGAATGATCATCAAGGGTGAACTGTGAGAGTAAGCACTCTTTTTGGTGACAGAGTAGTCCAAATCCAGTTCAACCCAATAGCGAACCTGGAGACCTGAATCTGTATTTGTCCATTTCTTTTTTAAATTTCGCCACAGTATCATTTCTGTAGATTTGTCACCTTCACACATCTCTTGCACTGCATCTTTGATGGTTACTGGGTGGTGATAGGATCCCCCGCTTATATCCATGCACTCTGCTATTGAAGTCTGCAACACTAGCAATGAACTGGTTGAATGAAAGTGTGTGGAATGTGCCAGTGAAGACCAGATAGATGAAGGACAAAATGGACTTTTCACATCCTCTTGCAGTTTTCATCTCAATACTTTGTGATTCAAGTCTGAGGTGAGATTAAAATGATCTTCGACTGGATCTTATTAAGTATCATTTCTCTGTATTAAGTATATTTTACCTGCATTTCTGTCAATCTGTGAGGAAAAAAGTACATTTTATTCCAGTACTTACATCAATCTTAACCCCAAACTGACAACCCACATTTGTCCATGATTTCACTTCTCTCTATCAAGGAAAAGAAGGCTCCCTTTTCTTTTCTCTATCTAGCAGCAGCTTTACAGATGCAGAAGTGCACGTGTAAGAATAAATGCAGATTAAGGGAGTTCAGTACAAATTTAGGCATAGAGTTTTACCTCTTCCTGCTGTCCAGCTGGAAACACTAAATTTGCCCATTTTTAATTTTTGTACAAAATAATTAGTTCACTTGCATTTATTTGCTTCAATACAGGTGCATATGTAATAAGGTGTTTCTTACAGACTTCCATTCATTTCTGCAGAACTCCTTTAACAGCTTCTTTCCATATTGATTGTAAGAAGACATTTTAGTCCAGTAAGCTATTGCCAATGGGATTTCTTCTCAGAAGTAAGAAATTCCAGTTCCTTTGCCTTGTTAACAGAACCTACCACTTTTTTATAAACTGAAAAATTGCTAGATTGACAGTTAAAGAATTGCCAATTTAACAGTCAGTTGCTGGTTGCTCCGTCATTAGTTTCCCCAATTACGTGATGAAGGGCATTTATATACCTCAGCAACCTCTCCCTGCAACATAGGCTAAAATCCAGACACAATATGAAAACCTTCAATTTTGCACTAGTTGTTCACCACAGCTACTTGCTGATGCACTGCAGCACTTTTCCCATTTCACTGGTATGAAATGTCCTATAATGTTGTGACATTGCTTACATATGTCTCAAAGCACCATTATCCCTCTTCTTGATGGTGCAGCGAAACTAACTCCTTCTTCAATTTGAGCTATCAGCTATGATGCCAGTAAGCATGTGCAACATGATTGCAGCAGTTAGAAAATAGTACCAGTGCATTTGTGTTAGGTGGTTAATTTTCTACTCATTTAAATAATTTCTGTATTTAGAACAAGGTGAAACGTCTTTAGCAATTCAGCAGTTTCTGACAATTGATTTAAGGGACATCTGTCCTGAAACAGATCCACTGTCTGCTTTAAAGAACAGCTAAGTCCATAATTTCAAATACACCTTTACGATGAATAAGTATTATATAAACAGTAAAATTAGACAGCATTTTTGCTTATTTTTCCAGGTATTTGTGACATTCCCTGGAGGCAGAGAGTGGTGAAAAGACTCCTAGATTATGAGCATGGGACAGACACTCTGTGTAGCTTCTTATTCATACAATTGTGATTGAAGCATGCAGCTGATTGAATATGAATAATTAATAGAATACTTACATTATAACCTGTCATCTACATTATGGATGCATGAAATCTGTACATAAAGGGGTAATTAATTGCTCAGACTAACGGAAAAAAAAATGATTATCCATTTTGCACATGTAAAACAGGTCACCAGATATGGTACAGAACAGATGGAGAGGCAGAAGTCACAGAGATGTCTTGCAGTTAGTAAAATTTTGGGGATTTCTCCATGAAGTTTCTGGAATTAAGCATTCTCCTTGACTTAAACCTTGAATCAAACATTTCCCTTGGCCCAGAGGAGTTACTGTGTGTTAAACAACACATGAAAGAGCTGCATAAAGAAAGATCACATTACAAGGAGAAAGGAAGCGTGTTTTCCATCCTTACAGTCAGTGAATCTACCTAATGAGTGCAAAGTACCTAAACAAGGGTAACTAGGTCATTTGAGACTCTCTAGGGTGTCCTCGACATCTTCATGGGGCTGACATATATTACACAGAACTAGAGCTTATTTACGTGGTTTGGGGCCAAGGAGGACACTCAAGCAGGTACTCAAAAAGACACTGGATGCCTGTGTTTACGTATCTGAATCCTCCTCCACATTTTCTTTTCTCTGTCTTACAAGGTAGGAATCTTTAATCTGGCTACTTTTGTGCTTTTTTAAATGTGTCCTGTATCATCTGTCCCCAAATCATACCCATCAGGTAAACCAACAACAGTAACAACATCGCCTTTTGTGCAGTTTGGTTTTCTTTTTCTTTTTCAGATGTTCTGTAAGCAATGAAAAGCCTGAAATGTATCTGTAGATGGAGATAAACAAAAAAAAAACAAAAACCAAACAAAAAAACCCCAAACCATGACACAACTCCTCAAAAAAAATCTAATAGCCAGTAATATAATTGTGTCTGCCTTTAACAATTATTTACTATATAAAGAGGAAAAAGCACATACTGAAAGTTTTGTTACACTGGGTTCTAATGATGCCTCTCTTCAAATGAATAGTGAATCTTATCCCTAGGCCACACCTTCCACAATTTCATACACCATATTTCAAAATCTATAGATAGAAATGATAGCAAATACTAAGAAGAGATATTAGAAGACCTGTCAAGTCTTTTGTCTCTTTAGGCAGTGCTCAAGCCGAAGGAGAGCAAACCGTCATCCTATCCTACCCTACCCATGCAGTGTGACAACACCCGGTGCAGAAATGGTCAAATTAGCAGAGGCTGCCCCATCTTGAGAGTAAAGATACAATGTGGCCCTGATAAGTCCCCTGAGAGACCATTTAAGGTTTAGCCCAAATCAACACCATGGCAAGTGAACTGATACCCTCTCCTGGCATTGAAGTGCACTGAATGACTGTGCTAGCTCAGACTGGCGCTGAACCACAACACTCAGCACCACGCTCCTTAGTGCGGCTGAGGTAAAGCACCAGCTTGCAAGTTTTCCTACAGAGTGCAAGAAGCTTTTGAGAACCACTGCATGATGCACAGGGTCAGTCTCTTTGTGCCATTTTCCAAGAACAAAAAAAAAAAAAAAAAGTGATATATGCCCTGTGCCAGTGCAAATTCTACTCTGGCACACTTTCTATATTTAGGAATTTTACGCTGTGGAAATGAATACGTCCCCGGTGTTTTACCCTAACTGTGGTTCTAACCTACAGCAAATTGAAACAGGTAGGAAATTCACTTTTTCATGCAAAAGAAATACCACTTCCTAAGTTTAGCTAAAGTACTTCACATTTCTATCGCTACTTTTCAGGAATAAACTGAAAATAATCTTATCTGCTTTTCGGTTTTGCTTTGCCCTTCAGCCACCTTCTCTCTTTTATCTCAGTGATTTATGGTGAAAGACGGACACTCATCATCTGAAAGTCAGACTGTTGAATTAAGTTGACCCTGCTCACAGTGTACAGAATTTAATGTAGCAGTCTGCAAGATATTCATTTGTTTACCATAGCAGGGAAACCAGACACTGAATTAACACAGAGTGTAGCCTGAATACACTACAGCGTCTACCTGTCTTGAGAACATGTTAGCTGTTACCAAAACCTCTTTTGGCTACTTTGGTTCTCTGCCTGTAAACACTCTGCTTTTTCGAAGCAAGGACTGACTCCATCTGTTTATGTATAAACAGAAAAGATGATTTTGTCTTCCTTAGAGCTCCATGGCCTGCTTCTGATGATACTCATTGTGAAATAGCATTAGTCTCACAGAAATAATAGGGTTAGGTAGAAATAGACAACTAAACTAAAAGAACTGTAATGTGCATCATCATTTAAGTGGAGAAACATGTTATTTAGAGTATCCGTTATCTGAGTCCATTTTTTTGTTCAAAATGATACAGTAACTCATTCTGGGTTAAACGTAACTTCAAAAAACCCACAAGTTAATAAGCTATGCTGCTTCCATTTCAATAGATTTCCCTTGTTGGCTAGGTTATGCCATGATTTCAGTTTGTTCCCAGGCCTTGCAGTGAAAGGCCTGTGTTGTTTGTATCATCTGCTCTAATGAACAGGAGTTGAAAGAGGTCGTGTCCAGATTCACTTCCTTGCTGTGTTCTGGGATTATGAAATAAAGGTAGCATGACCTTAGGAAAGACCTCTCTATAAGAGTGAATTATTGCTTGAAAGTTCTTTAGGACAAAGGGGTTTATTTTCCACAACTTGCAATTTCTGTTCACAGATGCCTGAACATGTTCACATTTCTCATGCTCTAAAATGCAGTGCTAGGTAGTGTGCTATATACAGTTCAGATTCATGCACTGGTTTAACGGTTCATTTCATTAAGAAAATTCTTTGGAAAATAAAGGGTGAAATTGTCAAGTGTCGTGTGTAGGCCAACGGGTTACTCGTACGCCTCTGAACTAATACAAGGACTGTCTACTGCTATTTGTTAAGCACCTTGCACAATAGGCTCCCGATTCAGCCAAGACCATGTTAAGAGAGCCTCAGACATACAGTGCAAGTGCTTTTTGCTTTCATTTCTCACACATTCTTTCTTCCTGATGTTCAGACAAGTTTACAGTGCTGGAACAAGTACCAGAATTAGTATTAATGCCTGGCTACATCAGTGCTTGGAGCAGAGAGGACTGTGAATTGTGTCTGATTACAACCACTTTATAAGGCCAAATTATTTCTTATGGCAGTGATATTGCTGTAATACTTATGGACAAAGGAGCTGGCCTGTTCCTTTTTGAAGTTTATGCATATAAATGATGTTTAAGTTAGTTACATGTCTACCTTCTTCTCCGTTGGTTTTCCAAGACACCACATAAACCTTACTGCTTTTCAGGGCCACTAGGCTAGTATCTAAGTAAAGCGATGGCAGCAGAAGAAAGTAAAACAATGTAAAGATGTAAAATATTTAAAAACACTTTCAAGTGGAGGAGGAATTTATCATAGATCAATAATGAAGGTCACATTTGGTCTTAAGGGACAAATTTACTTTGCAGTTTTGGATAAAATTTTCAGTAGAAAATTAGGTTTCTTTTTCTTTGAAAGAGAAATCCTTACCTTTAGAGTGAGGAATAAATCTTTGGAGAAGTTTGAGAGTTTAAGTAATTATCTATTAGAATTCTCTTGCAGCTTGACATGACTATATTCTTTGTCATGCTAAACATTTGTCATCCATAATCAACAGGAAGCATATAGATACATAAAGGATTAAATTTAAGAATTCTTATTCATGCTTTTGAAGACTGATTCACCAATGTTCGTCTCAGCAGGAACGAACAAGAGACGGGGTATAAACTCAGTAGAAAGTTTCAAGGAGTGTTGAGAAGTGTTACCTTCTGGCATTTTTAACTTGCAATCTAGAAAAGAATACCTAAAATAATACAAACCCCCTAACTATTTTCTTTGACAGGACTAAGAATCTCTAAGAACATGATAGGCATTCCAGTAGCAGTTGGTGGCCAGCACAGAGTGAAAAATTTCTTAAGCCTACACTCGTAAAAGCATGCACTTATGAATCTAAGAGTGAATTGATCTACTGCATAGATATACACAGGGTCTTTATCTTGGCCCACCTACATAAAATATGTGAATTCTTTAGAAACAAATTAGTAGTTGGGTTAAGCATCACCCTCGCATTTTCTCTTGATGAATTCTGAGGGGGTTGGGCTTATAAATCTTGTAAAAGCTGAAATGAATATGATGCTTTATATAAGACAATATAAACCCCTTAGCAATAAGGGTTCAATTTGCAATTATTGTTTCTTACTGTGCATATTTTTTCAGAGCCTTCTGTATTAACAAGAAAGTAAGATATGGTCAATGCAGTTTGGCTGTACTAAAGTTGTCAATGATTTGTGCTGACAGAAATCAGAAGGCACAGAAATTTGGCACAATTCGGAGGTTTGACTGCACAGGAACCACATATCTAAGTGGAAATGGCTCGGACTACTGGGTTGTGCTGTCTGAACTCTGTGTGTTTGATACCTAGCTCTGTCTGCAGCTCTTATGTGTGCATGCACTGTGTCAAGGCAACTCTAGAAAGTGCAAAAGGCATCATCAGGTTTGAAACATGAATAGGTGATAACACAAACTGTTGTCTTTGAGTTGTATAAAGCCTTGAAGCAAAATGAAACAGAACCAAAGGGGAAAGAGCAATCTTCTATATAACTTGTCTAGATATTGAAATGAAATCCAGTAGGCATTCCTAAGAAAAATTATTTTCAAAGTTATATGAAGACAATACTTACAGGAGTAAACAAATATTTGCAAAAACACAGGAAGATGCAAGGAAATGAAAAAATATACTAAAAAAACCTACTGCAAGAAGAAAATGAGAACAAATTCCACCTGGTTTGTTTCAATTGATATTGACTTCTTACAATTTTGTGACATTATAGAGCATTCTAAAAACAACTAAACACATCTTTATAAATGGGATATTCTTATGTTCATGTGTGTGCATTAGTAAAAGAATATGCGCAACTGTTTATAAATAAATCCTGGTGAGAAGTAAACCCTATAAACCTCATGGAAAACAAAACAAAAGTAGGCAATGGGAGTAATAGTTCTTCCAGCTTTTGAAAATCCCACTCTTTTTCTCTTAGCTGCCTTCAGAAGCTAGGACATGATACACTGGTGAAGAAAATTAACTCTCTCCCAGCTGAAACCAGGACAAGGTGGGAAACAGAGAAACAGAGTAAGTGAAAAGGAATGACAGAGGTAATTGCAACAAGCGAAAAAAAGCAGATTAGAAGTAGAAAAGAGTTTAATAAGTGATATGAAAACAAAGAGAAAAATCTGAGATAAAAGTGTCCTCCTTCCCCTTCCCTGTATTCCTTCCCTTCTTTTCCCTACCTTCCTCTTCCTATCATTAGATACCATTACTCGGGCTCCTGGCACTGCTGGCTCAATTTTTTTTCACCAAAACTTCCTTATCACATCACAGTAGCAGTATCAGCATAGTCCAAGCCTCCAAGTACTACTTCTAACTTGTATTCACCAATCAGGTCAGAACAGCACCCCAATTTGCCCAGATCCATGCTTCGGAAGGGTGTCAAATTCCTGCATATGCAGAGTGCTGCTCTTCTAAAGACCAGCAGAGAAGCACAACATGGATTGCTTCCCATAAAGTTTAATTACTGCCTTATTACAACAAGTCTTCCTATGCACAGAATTTTTGCACATATCTGGCCTCAAAGTAATTACTAGCCATTAGAATCAAGAAAACATAGAATCATGTAGGGTGGGAAAGACCTGTAAGATCACTGAGTCCAACTGTAAACCGAACACTACCAAGTCCACCACTAAACCATGTCCCTAAGCACCACATCTACACATCTTTTAAATACCTCCAAGATAGTGACTCAGCCACTTCCCTGGGCAGCCTTTTTCAATGATTGACAACTCTTTCAGTGAAGAAATTTTACGTAATATCTGATCTAAACCTCAAGCACAACTTGAGGCTGTTTTCTCTTGTCCTATCACTTGTTACTTGGGAGAAAAGACTGACACCCACGTGGCTATAACATCCTTTCAGGTAGTTGTAGAGGGCAAGAAGGTCTCCCCTGAGCCTCCTCTTCTCCACACTAAACAACTCCAGTTCCCTTAGCTGTTCCTCATAAGACTTGTGCTCCAGACCCTTCACCACGTTGCCCTTCTCCAGCACCTCAATATCTCTCTTGTAGTGAGGGGTCCAAAACTGGACACAGTACTCAAGGTGCGGCCTCACCAAAGCCAAGTACTAGGGGAAAATCACTTCCCTACTTCTGCTGGCGACACTGTTCCTGATACAAGCCAGGATGCTGTTGACCTTCTTGGCCACCCGGGCACACTGCCGGCTCATATACAGCTTCGTTGTTGACCAGAGGTACCAGGTCCTTTTCAAACCATTCTATTTTCCTATATTATACTAAATAATGGAATGGTGTGATTGTAAACGTTTTCCAAAATATTCTGTAGTGGATCCATTTGTTTTAGTATTTAAACAACAATCCAACTATTTAAAAACTGGACGTTTTAGATTTCATTTATTTCAAAACATTTGAATTCACTGATTCCTAAAAATCTTTCTGTTACTTAAGTGCTTAATTTGGGATACAAATAGAGATTTTAGGATAATGTGGTATAATGCCTTATTTCATTCAGTTACAGATACGAGTTAAAATATAGTGTACACATTGCACATCCATAAGTAATATTATTTGTCTTATTAACCCTATCATGTTCTAAATCACCAACAAATTTAGAGGATATCAACTTGACTAATCTTACTTCTTCAAGGGAAGGGGGAGAAATCCAAACAAAAACTATATTTTGGTATTTCCATATTACTACTTCCATGCATCCATGTGAAACAGTTTTAATTACAGTTTCCAAACCTTTTCTTCCTATGCTTTTGTACTGTGTTACTGTTGACATAAAGATTGTCCTAAACCAAAATGAAAATCCAGATCTCAAGGATGAACTGTTTCCTTACTGAAAGACATACCAAATGAAATTATATCCTGCTCTTATTCAATCATTACCATTTAGACTGAAGCACAATATAAACACTACTATCTTCCTATTTTCTTCATACTATTTAGTTTTGATTTAAACACACAAAATCTCTCGTATGTTTTCTCACTGCTTCCAACTGATCACCCAGAAAGGTAATATTTCCTCAGCTGACAAGTTAGGTACCAATACTGTAATTGATTAGAATCTAAAGCTTTCCTTTATGGATCAGATAGTTGCCGTTATCTACAGATAATTTTTTTAGTTTGACTCCCATTTTTCATCCATGACCTTATCACAGAGCCAGAGCATAGAATTCATAGAATCATAGAACAGTTTGGATTGGAAGAGACCACAAGGATCATCTAGTTCCAACCACCCTGCCATGGGCAGGGACACCCTACACTAGACCAGGTTGCCCAAAGCCCCAGCCAACCTGGCCTTGAACACGTCCAGGGATGGGGCCTCCGCAGCTTCTCTGGGCGACCTGTTCCAGTGCCTCACCACCCTCACTGTAAATAATTTCTTCCTAATGTTCAAACTAAATCCCCTCTCTTTTAGTTTAAAGACACGAACAACAGAAGTATCTCAATTTCTCATTTTTTCCACATTACTTACTAGCTCTTACATTGCAGCACAAATACTCTACATAACAAATGAAGCTTTGAGATGGGTATACTCATAATTCCAAATATCTTGGAAGTTAATATACTTTTGGTTTATCCCAACTGTTGCTTTCCGTGTTCTTGGAGCTGCAGCGGGGGACTTCAACTACTGGTCCTGGAGTCCGAGAAAACGCCTCACCCTCGGGGCCAAGTGATCACGACATCAATATGATGGATGAGCAAAATGGCGTTTATTAAACTGCGTCACAGGTTTATATACTCCCTTTATGGGGTGTGGCCACTGTGGGGCTCTGTGCAGGTCATAGGGGTGTGCCTAAGCTCACCGTACAACGCGAGATCTTCCGAACGGGATTCCCTACACCCAACATTACTGGAAACTAAAGAAAACGGGTAGAGATAGAAAAAGCTATGCCAAAGAACGAAAGGAGAAGTTTTGTCAAGCCAAACTGTTCAAAAAAGTTGTTAGTAAGGCTCTGAAAAATCACAACACTATTAAAAATTTCAAGACACCAATGGTCTATTATTTTTTGTTTGCTTTCTTAGTCTTGGAGTATTCAAGGTGGTTTATATGATTTCACTTCCCCTCACTGGCCCCTCAGTCCCTTTTCCTTCTTTAATTTAATTGCTATTTCAAGGCTTTCAAGGCTTTCATCTCTCCATGTGCTGGACTTTTAAATAAAATATGAAATGTATTGTAAAATTTGTAACACTGCCAGAATATCTCATGCAGTGAACAGTTTTACATCTATCATGATTATCAGTGGCAAAGCTCAAAAAAAAAAAAAATCTTTCCAAAGATCTTTCCTTGGAAGATTTGAATCATTGGACTGTGAGAAGCATGTACAGAGTACACAGTCACAGACATGATGTAGAGGCAAGGGCTGGATACTTACAATTCATCCTCCTCATTTCCTCTGGTTTCCCTAAGAAATAAATTTAAGCATATAGATTAGAAAAGAGTTCCAGCATCTTCTAACATGTCTCTTGAATTGGATGATGTAAGGACACATTGCAGAATATTGCATAACATTAAGGTCTGTTAAAATGTGACATTTAAAATCCAGCGTAAACCTACCTTAGATGAATTTAGGGGTTTATGGTTTTTTCAAAGCCCTAGAAGTGTGTATTCATGATAACCAATGCATCCATTCTCTCAGTATGAGATATAAAATAATCCTCAATAGTAATTTTTTAAATTCTTCAAAAGTACCCTTTTCAATTTATTTAGCTACAACATGAAACATAAATAAGTTTACCAATATTTGCTGATAAAATTAGATAACTTGCTTGTGGATTACAGTTCATGAATAATACATCCTCCCGAACTCTTTCCAATAACTATTTATCTCATGCAATTAAAAAACAAAAGTTTCTATATATATTCCTTATACTTTTATTTTTATGTTGATTACAATATTTAATATCAACTATAGTCTCAGAAAAAGCAGAATGCTTCACTGAAAGGTTCTTCAAGATCTTTAATAGATTTTAGTTCCCATGAAACCAAATCTGTAAAGAATTTTGGCTGATGATAATAAATAAAACTTTGCAATATCAGTTTACCACTACTGCTTGATTTCTTTTGGAAATATTTTTTGTATTCTGTTTAAACAAACAGAGACAAGCTGTCTGCTCTGGAAATCCTTTTATTGACCCTAACTACTTACAAAATCCACAAACATCTATTTCTAGGTTACCAGAATCGTGTCTTTGTGCTTTACCAATATGGGTGTCTATCAGAAGGTCAGCAGGCATAGGATCCTATTACAAAGAGTTGGTATTATTTACTAAACCATGAATTTTGAATTGATTACCTTTCTTTCCATGAATCTAAGTGTTTAAAGAAAACTACAATGTACAATTCAAATTTATAATGTAAAATCAGCGTTATTCAGGTGTAGATTCACAAAAACTAGGAAGATTATTTACAGCAATGCAACAGTAGCAGTTTCAAGTGAACAGTTTGTTCAGAATAAAAATTACTGTGATGAAAATTACTTATCTGCAATGAAAAAATTTACTTCCTTCAGAGCCGGGCATTCTTCGGATAATAGAAAAAAAAGAACTTTCTTTTCTTTCTGTTCAAAATTACTCATTATCTAGTAATGATTTAAAAAACATATATATTAATGAATTTTCCAAATACACTAAACCTGAACATCCCACTCTATCTTTACACACAGCATGGCAAATCATATTCTATTGCTAGAAAACTCATATGTATTGTTACAATAATTGTTATGAGCTATCTCTGTTAATGGCAGGTCTGGCCAAAGGCCATTCAACGTTGCCAGTTGCCTACTTTAAATTCAGCAGGAACAAATGTAGCTTTTAGACTCAGACTCCACATTACCAGTAGCTAATTATGATAGGGCCAAAGCTCCCAAAGACACTGTGTTTAACATACACTTACATCTGAAGATCTGTGTAATGCCCCACATGATTTAGCTGAATGGCTTCACTTAGAACCTGATTGTCTCTGGTGGGAAAAATGTTGGTGTGGTCTCTTTTCACACAGCTGTTTCTTATTCGTGTTCTACCAATCAGTTATAGGCATTGACTAAAGATGAGTATGTACTTGAACAATTGCATAAATAACATTGAAGTACTAAATTAGAGACTGCCAGTACATTATTGGCTACATATGCCATAGGTGACTGATGAAGGTGTGAAAAGAAGGAATTGTGATTTCCTAACCTACTTGAGTTGTAGATGGTCTTGGTACCATGAAGTTGCAGTGCACACTGAGTTGAAGCACTGTATTTTCACAAGCACTTGCATAAACACTCACACACACACACTACAGAATGTCTGGAAAATAAATGCTGCTGTGCAGAAATGTGACTTGCAAGCTGAATTACCTGAAGATGTATGAGAGAAAATGACCTTTCGTATTGCCCTTTTATACTGTTTTGCTTTAACATTATATATTATGGCTCTGCAAGTGGGACCTCTTACAAAAAAGGGATAAAAGTCTAGGATGTAGCTACATTATTGCATTGCTATCCATTGTGGGATCTGATATCCCGCTGATTTCTTTTTCAGAATAAACATGCCAAAAAGGAAGCATGTTCAGCAGTATATAATCTTTCTCAAATTTGTTACCCTTATACAATGACATGCTTCTTATAGGTGCACAGCAGAGACACCTGGAGGAATGAAGATGAGGTAGCAGACCACTGAAGTGATTAAAAAGGGTGAAATATTTTATGATCCTGGAAGTAAGAAACCAGCTGAAAGGAAGGAAGCAGAATGAGAAGAGTATTTTCTTCCACAAAAATGAAACAGCTGCGACAAACAGCTGCCGCACAAGCTAGTGTTGATTTTGTGGAGACTTTTTTCAGACAGATGTCAACCAGAGCCTATAAACCCATGATCAATCCAGCAATGAAAGGTGAACTGAGCTTTGTGCATGAATGAAGGCAAAATTGATTTCAGGCGACAGAAAAAAATCTTCCTTGTTCCAAATTAAACTGTTTTCTTCTTGTCCTTTCTTCTGAGGACATGAAGAACTGTAGTCACATCTCTTAGCATGTTCTCAAATTTTTTTCTTTCTTCTTTAAAAAAAATCTATCCTGTTCTGAGACATACTGTAGAGAAGGTATGACGAAGTTAAAATTCAGCAAAAGACAAGAGCCTGATAGCGTAAGAAATTCATAGCCAAACGGACATTTACAACATTTTTGCTTTCTGATTAACTAATGGACACAACTAAGGAAAATGCCCGTTTAAAATCTGGTCCATTCAGCTTCATTCTTGCAAAAAAACATTACTGTCAATAAAACCAGAGAAGAACAAAATGTATATTCCTTATATTCCAGGATGTAAACAAATAACAAAAGATATACTACAAAACCATTACGCAAACTAAAAGATTTAAAAGAAGTACAAATGAAATATCTAAAACACCTTGTCAAATCTTTGTTTGCTGAGATAAACCATCAGCCTCTTCCTACTGGAACTTCTCATTTGGAAAGGTTTGGTAAGCGACATCTTCCATTTCAGGAAGATGTGAAAACTAATATACAGTTTGTATCATGGAACAGACCATCTGCTGTGAAAAGTTCCCATATCAAGAGAACAGAGGGACTAGTTCCCAATTAATTAGCTATTTTAGGAGAATTGGATATACTCTTTCCAAGATGGTTACAGTTGATAAGACAATCATCTGTCTGTCAAGCTGTGTCTGTTTGCCTGTTAGTCTAGCTGGAATATCGGAGAAAAGTCAGAGAGATGTTTATTGTTTATATCTTTCTTCTCCCTTCTCCTCCCCCCATCCAATGAAAGCCATCCCAGGAACTGAATCATTGAATATAGTCATAGCCTTTTTTATCCAAAGTTGTTTTGTTCTCTTCTTCATGGCAAATATACAAATGTCCCAATGAAGGCATATCAAGGACAAAGGGTATTATGGAAGTAGATTTCAGATGTTATTTATAGCAAGATTTTGTAATGCAGAGCTATTAATAGCAACTCATTGCACAAGGGGTGAATGAACAATACAGATGTCTCAGTCTCTGTTGAAGGAGCTATTCTTTTCCTGAAGAAAAGCCCTGTTTGTACAAGGCACCATTTACAAGTCTATTGTGTTTTTTTATAGCTATGAAATAATGTTGTTTTTATCTCTTTCAGCTAAGCTGAGCTGCTGGCTTCCGTTTGGCAGCTTCACAAACAATCTGTGTGCAGCAAGCCACGCTTAGCAGGCCCCCAGAGTGGATGACAGGAAAGATTGCACACTGAGACAGGGAGACAGTGTGGTTTCCTCATAAAACCAAGCTTTGAAGCCCAGAATCGTAGGTAAGCCTAGCTAAGGGAGCAGGTATTTAAAAAGTTGAAAAGAGATTCACAAGGAGTAGCCAAAAAAAAAAAAATAAAAAAAAAATTGTGGGTTTAGCTGAATGCACTGAGGCCATGAAAGGTAATATGACCATTTATGACCTGGGTATATCAGTAGATCTATTTTTTTTCTTTTTTTCCCTTTCTTTTGTTAGAAATATTAAGTTTGACGCCTTATAATTCCCCATGAACTAAAAGTAATCACCAAACTGAGAACATGGGAACACATAAAAAAAGGTGTAATTTCCTTACAGTGTGCGTGATGAAGCTGCTCACTGTAAAGCAGTATTCCAGTGGGAGACACAGACGTTTCCATAATAAAATTGTAAAATCACATCCACGCTTTTGGTTAAGAAGAACAACTTTGTCTCTAAGGAACGATCAGTTATAAATCCCTGAGAAACAAATTTACATGAATCTTGAATAGCTAGTTAACACCTCAAAACTCTACCACAAAGTCTGTTAGTCTTTGATAAATCTTTCCTTACCCTGGTTTTGTGGTTTTTTTTTTGTTTTCACATCCAAAAGAACCCAGTAGCCAAATGGAAAGAGGTGCTGGTAACCTAAATTACCTTTTTTTTGTCTCCCCCTCCCCCACCATTTTCCATGGTTTGTAACTTACTTTGGTGAGATAAAACAGAGCTACAACTTAAGTTGCTTGAAAATTGCATCGAAAAGATCTGGCAGTTTATTTCCTGAAAAGCATTTTTCATTGCAAAGCTGAGTTTTTGGAAGCAGTTGTGCTTTTTCTGGAAATAGGGTTTTTGTGCTACTCTCACAAATTTCTCGTCTAAAATAAGTTAATGGTATTACTGGTAGGAAAATATTCATTAATGTGAATGATCTCTAAAATGATCTTGAAACAAACTGTCCACGTTTCAGGGAGGTTGATCAAGATTGTTCAGGATAAGCTTGATCTGAAAAATTGGTATTATGGAATGAGTAGTCTTTATTTTCATGGGGAAAACCATTTGAATCCTTGGAAACTGGGAGCAGGTTGCTGTTTTCTGCTTCCGCTTTTCCAGTTTAAGCCAACAGGATCAGGACAGAAACATTATCTTCAAAAATGTGATAGAACACACCTTATATCTCCACAAATCTGTCACTTGAGAGGAAGAGACATGACAGGCAGAATACAGAGTTTCTTGAAAAGGCTCATTTATTAAGAGAAAACAGAACTTTATGACTTTTTCTTTGATCAAGTACCTCCAACAAAATTACACTATTGAATATTAGAGGAACTACTGATGGAAAAATAATTAGGCTAATATTTTTACTGGATATTGCATCTAAAATTGTGACTTTGTCTTGACATTTAGTAACAGATAAAAAAATCTAATTTGTTGAAGGAATTCAATCACCACAATTTATTCATGCACCTTTAGAAAAACAATGACATACCACCAACTAGATTTTCTCCCTTGAATGAAGCATGCAAATTAGTATCCATATAGATTAATGAATTGAGAATGCAGGAGTAGTGAATGATTTTGACTTTTAAACAGAATGAGAAATGTGTATCCTTTCCAATTCATCATTTAGTTCATTTCTTCAGCAATAAGAAGTAAAATGACAGCATAAGGCCACCAGCAAATACATTTTAGGAATCATGTACAAAATAAAACCCCACCTCAGTGTACTACTTCCTTACTTGACAGTTTAATAAATTTATTTTTGGGATCATGGATCATGTTGCCAGCATCATCTGCAATGATCCCTGTAAAAACCTTCTCCCTTCTGATTAGCTTTGAACTATTCTTGACAAAAATATTCATTATTATGGAAATTATCTGCTTTTCTATTGATTCAACATCTAGGATCACGTTGGTCTTCAGATTTAATCAGGCACTTCACAGCAGTAAGGTGGATTTGTTACTATGCTACATTTCAGACAAATATAGAGGAGTTTAAAGCAATTTTTAGTTTGTTCTGTTTTTGTTAGATCAGCTTGTACATGAGGAGATATTTTAAAGATTTCATGGTTGGTAGAAAACGATTTCTGCAATGTACTTTATTATGAACAATTGCATTCATTTCTTGTGATGGAGATTTTGGAGTCAAGAACAGCACCACATAAATTAAATGGTCTTTAGTGCATTATAAATAATTCTCTCTTAGTGAACATTTATTTTCTGAAAGCCGCAGTGGAAACTGTAGTCCTTTATTCAGCCATATACTACAGGCCAAGTCTGGTACAAACAGCTGCAAGGGACTTCCCCACAATGGCCCTGCCAACAATTTGAAGTCTGATTTGGAAAACCTAACCTCTGCATGAACATTTTAGGCACTGCATTAGGAAAACCTGGCCCTTTGCTAAGAACAACCTGACATTCGTACAGATTTGGATGACCTCTTTGAAGCTTTCAGATTTCCTAATACACATCCTGGATACTCCCCAAACTCTTTTCATTTTAGTTATCAGCTCTCAGGATCATAAGTAGGTGCACAGCACCAAACATAGGTATAAAATATGCATGTACTGTTAATATTCTTCAAGTCATGCTTTACCTAGCAAAATGTTTACACTATGATGTCAAATGAGACTCTGCAAGTTTTATAGATTTATTTTTTCTTTTAGTCATCAATACCTGAAGATCTATACATATTTATAAGGCTGATTTTATATACAGAAATGCCTTTGTCTATCAGGTTGCTGAAGACTAGAAAATAGTTTCCTGGACTTTTTTTCACTTTGCTATGTCTATTGAGCCATGCCATGTAAGAAATTACTTGCGCCTGTAAGTATATGACATCCCATCAGCAAGGAATGTAATGATGTCTTTGGTGCATGAAGTGAAATTATTTCAAGTTGCAAAGGACCTCCAGGAAAGGGTCAGAAGGTGGGATTCCAAGAAATAAATCATAGATGTCTATAGGGAGTTTCTTTTGTGTTAAAGGAAAGATTAATTACAGAGACAAGGTGTGACGGAAAGTTGAACTATAGGTGGGCCTGTGTCTAGCAGAGGCCTGAGAGTTGAGACTTCTGACTCTTTCTGTCATTGACTATGGGTCTTTGAGCAATTAAACCTTCCACTTTTTATTTACCCTTCACCAAAGCAGATGCCCTCTGTACTTAAGATTTTTAAAGTACTATGGTTTACTTATAATTTCAGCAAGTCAATAAAGAAGAGATTTATTTTTTCTGCATGAATATGGTTGAACAAAGACTTTATTTCATTACTGAGAGGCAAGTGTTTTTAAACTAATGGGTTTTATGTTGTACTGTAGGGAACAATATTCTTCTAAAGGCACTGAGAAGTAAAACACTGACACAAGCTTAGATTAGTCATATAAAAAAAAAACCCTATTGAATAGATTCCATGAAAGTCTAATAAAATGAAGATTAAGTGCAGATTCTCCCATTGATTCCAAATCATAAATGATGAAGTTCTAAATCAGCCCAGGAATATATCAGACCCATATGAAACATAAGGAAAAACATCTATATTTTATATATCAAAATACCTTCCACTAATGGGACATAAAAAGTGATTTTCACATGATTTGTGCATTTGCATTTTAAATTTGTAGAATTGAAAGGAATTTAAAGAAATCAAAACTTAAGAGAAAATTAAATGGGTGAAATGATGATATGGATCAGGTTTATATAGCAAACTACGACTTAGTTGCCATTGCTGAAATGTGGTGGGACCACTCCCATGACTGGAGCGCCACCATAGACGGCTATAAGCTCTTCAGGAGGGACAGGCAACATAGGAGGGGAGGTGGCCTGGCTCTCTATATTAGAGAGTGTTTTGAGGTGGTAGAGCTTGGGGCTGGCAATGACAAGGTTGAGTCCCAGTGGGTAACTATCAGGGGGAAGACCAACGGGGTGGACATCCTAGTGGGGGTCTGTTACAGACCGCCAAACCAGGATGAAGAGACAGGTGAAACATTCTACAAGCAGCTGGTGGAAGTTGCGCGATCGCTAGCCCTTGTTCTCGTGAGGGACTTCAACTTCCCAGACATCTGCTGGAAACATAATACAGCCCAGAGGAAGCAGTCTAGGAGGTTCCTGGATTGCACAGAAGACAGCTTCCTGATACAGCTGGTTAGAGAGCCTACCAGGGCGGGTGCCCCGCTAGACCTTCTGTTCATGAACAGAGAAGGACTGGTGGGAGATGTGGTTGTCGGGAGGTGTCTTGGGCAGAGTGACCACCA
>VWZZ01003426.1:77724-90115 GCA_013399095.1 Psophia crepitans | reverse complement strand
TATCATTCTGTCATTCTATGATTTCCTAAAGGTGATTTGTATTGGTTATGTATTCTCCCTGTATATGACATAAAAGGAACATAAAAGAAAACAGGTAGCAGCCATTTATGAGCTGGATATTAGAATGCCTAAATTCCAGTTGCAAATCTATCTTATAAATTTGAATTAAGACATTCTGGCTTACAGAATTTAATGTCTGGTCAGAGATACAGTAGTTTTGCATAATTACACTTATATTAAGCTGGGCATTTATCTCGCCACCCCTCCTTTCCTCCTGTTTTCTAAGTGACGATTTTTTTTCTGAACATCTTGGAGTTGTCAGTTTCTTCTTTATTAGTATTTAAAAAAATAAAATAGAATATTACTTCTCTAACTTCTGGTTGAGAACACCTCAAACCCCACTATGTCAATGTATATTTTCATCATGAATCCATATAATGAATACTGTGTGCAGTTCTTATAAAGGAGAACATTTGAACAACAACTTAAAAAAAAGTCAACAATGATGAAGAAACAGAGAGGCTTGCTTCTGTACAAGAGGAAAGTAAAAAGTGGATAGGGGTAAGAGAGAGGCCAATAAATAACAAGTTACCATAAAAAAAGATTAATATTCCCTATACCATATAATACAGGACCATCAAATGAAGACTAAAAGTGTCAGTTTTAAAAGTTGGGGTTTTTTAATTGTTTATTAGACGTATTTTACCATCTACCTAACAGACTTGTATCTTTGTATCTTGACTTTGGGAGATGTTAAGAAACAAATTGAAGACTATAAATTAGCGTGGCACCACTTCCGATCATAGACTGTTGTATTCAAGAACTGCAAAAGACTGAGGGAACAATGAAGGAAGGCTTTGCAAGCATTCAAATGCAGTAGTCAAACTTCTGATGTAGCTTTAGGAAAGGTCTTGAAGCCTATTACATTTGTCTGAGAGTAGCTCTTCCTTCCCTAAATGAAAGAGGTTTAATACTCAGTGGAATGATTCTGTAAAATTCCCAGATCTTCTTGTCTCTGGGGACATTACCACTAGTATCTAAACTATATCCCAAGGTTATTGAGTTTGACCTTTATATGCCTTGTCCATTCATTTCACTGCTTTCGATGAGTCACAGTTTTTCCATTGACTCATTTGCTTTTAGACCTTCCATCTGTGAATTTAGAAAGACAATCTGCAGCTGAAAGATAACCATAACTGGTTAGAAAATGTAAAACGTGCCTTAGAGGCATAAAATCCCGGGGTCACAGTAATGCATCATCTTAGGGCAGAAGTTAAGCCAGGTTATGTGCAGCCACTGCAGATTTTAACATGTTCCAGTGCTGCAAAACTACTGCAACAGAAGCCAAAATTGCCAGTGGACCAGGACCTTCTTGCTGCAGATCCTTATCCTTAGAAACTGTTACAACAGAAAGAAAGAACAGTGTGCATGCAAGCTGCCAAACTGTGCTTCCCTCCTGCAGGGGTGGTGGTCTGGTCCCATGTTTGCTACTGAGATTGGCTTTTGGTCAGCTCTGTGTGTTGGAATTTTTTTCTGTTGTGTGGGTGGTGTGGAAACAGAAAAAGCAATAAGAAAACCTGCTGCTTTTTCTAATTTATTTTTTTACAGGATCCCACACCTGTAATACAGAAAGTAGACACTATAATCCTGTGTTCAGTTTTCTTTTGTTAAATGTTAGGTCTTCAGAGCGGAGCCTGTGCTCTCCTGTGCTTTATAAATCCCTGTGCACGTTCACAAATAGAATCTAGTGATGTAGAAATTTTTACTCGTAGTGGAAGAGGGAACTGTAAAAAGGGGCCATGAGAAGATCTGTGCACCTGGAAGCACTAAATCGAGGGCAAAGATTCCTGGAAGTTCCCGAGCACGTTAACATTTCTAATGTCTAGAGTTAATGTTCTTACACAACATGGGTTTCAGCTGATATTTTCCAGAGTTCACATTCCAAAACGAATAATCTTTGAGGGTTTAAAGGCTTCCCCCCCCCCCCCCCCCCCCCAACAGGGATCTAAATATGTCAAAACCTACATTACAAACAGAAATAAAGCTATAAGTGGCTATGGATCAGTGTAATTTTCTGTGTTTTATGTGTTTTTTACTTTTTGCAACTGCAAAGAAGATATGCCCTGCTACGAAGGGACTTGCTTTTTAATGATCTTAAAACATATTCTAATTGTACAAGCAGCTGTATACTTTAAAATTCTGTATTATATAAACTTTACTGCACTTAACAGGTGCATGATTGTCTCGTCCAAGAAAGGCTGCCCTTCTCTCTCCTTGTCTTCCAAGAAAACATGCTTCTACTGGAGAAAATAGTTACAACATCTGCTACTGGTGCTAGATATAAAGTATGAGACTTGATAACTGCTTTACTGTTAGGTTGTTCACATCTTCCTGTAGATTAGAGGTCCTTTAAAGTGCTTCAGCAAATGCTGTGCAATCTGGTCTTCCAAGCTGGCTTTCTCTCTACCAGAAAAATAGTTCTCTTTTGTTTGGGCATGTGGAAGGAATAAGTTTCCAGCATGCTTGTGCCTTAAACACATGTGCCTGTGTCTGGGATTGACTGTAAACATCTGGGGACTAGAGCTATTGCAAAATAGTAAAGATCAATACTCTTTCAAGTGTACTGAGACATCTCTATAAAATAGACCAGTTGTCTTTTCTGAGGTATGTAAGTATGCCACAAAAGTGTGTTTAGTAGGTAAAAAAATACCGTGTTGGAAGGCTCTACATTTTGACACTAATCTGTAGATATAATGTCATATGAGGGAAGACATGCATTTAGGCTGGTTTTGATCTCATTGATACTGTTTTTCTCATAGCCAAAGGTGAAATATCTTGCAATGTATTTTCCAGTTGCATTTAATCTCTTAACAGTGTCTCTCCTCTGGTCCATGTATACTGAATTTTAAGACTTACAATTTGCAAAGCAGGAAACCTGGAAGAATCCCTTCTGAAATGGTCAATACAGTGTTACTAGCTTATAATTATATATGCATCCAGCAGCTTTGATGGCAAAACTTCCACTGACTTTGATGTTAGTGAGCTAAGTACCTTTGTATAACCTCAACAGTGGAGTGTTTTTATGTTGAGTTGTGAGAGGCTTAATTTTGGTTGTTCGGAAGTGATGGGCTAAATCAAAACCCAGTTGTTGATGGTAAGTACTGACATAACAAAATGTCCTTAAAAATAACATTGAACAAAACATGAAATTATTTAAAACTGCTATTTTGTATTGGCTTTTCTCACTTTTGGGTGGCAGTGAATTACTTACTACTGTCTATGAAGCCGAGGATGAGGCTGCAAGCTGAGAGGTCCCTGTGGATCAGTACACAAATCTCAGCCGATGAAGTGTCTATGTAAAAATAGTTGGTAGTTTGTTTTCTAAGTAACAGACAGAAGTTTGTATGCATGCTGTATTACAGCACCGACTTTCCTTCTGATTTTATTTATACTAACAATTTCTCTTCCTTCTGTAGAGCTCAGCAATGTATTCCATCTACACCAGAACTTTTGCAAATCCTGTGGGTGTTCTCATGTGGGGTTTTGGTCAAAACCCACCTGTCTTCTCAAGTTATTAATATGTTATACAGCAGCTTCTATTCTTGTTTTTAAGGGATTGCATTGTTTTCTAGACACTATCAGATGTATGAGACTTGGAAACAGTAAGGTGTTGCAACAGGAAAATGTCCAAATCAGAAGTGACTTCTTGTGTGGGGATCGTAGGCAGCACTTCCTTATGTTGGAAAGAGTACAGCATGCTCTCTGCCTCCCGGTACTGTGAAAAAAAAGGATTGCCTCTTTTCTGCTTGTGACAACCACTTCCCTACTCCTGCTGGCCACCCTATTCCTGATACAGGCCAGGATGCTGTTGGCCTTTTTCGCCATACTGCCAGCTCATGTTCAGTCAGCTGTCAACCAACACCCTCAGGTCCTTTTCCTCCAGGCAGTTTTCCAGCCACTCTGCCCCAAGCCTGTAGCGCTGCCTGGGGTTGTCATGACCAAAGTGCAGGACCCAGCACTTGGCCTTGTTAAACCTCATACAGTGGGCCTCAGCCCATTGATCCAGCCTGTCCAGATCCCTCTGCAGAACCTTCCTACCCTCAAGCAGATCAACACTCCTGCCTAACCTAGTGTTGCCTGCAAAAGACATTAAGCACATCATTGATCCATGCTTGGATCTCAGGTTTACAAGAGATAGACGCTTGTGTCCTCCAGATTCTGCTCTGCCCTTGCTGCATGGATGTATGAGCCACTGTCATTAAGCTTCTGAACTGTTGCAATGTATACTGAATGATACTGAAGGACATGGTTTAGTGGGTAATAGGTGGTGGGGGGAAGGTTGGACTACATGATCCTTGAGGTCTCTTCCAACCTTAATGATTCTACAATTCTATGCTTGTTTCAGGGTATACTTCACAGATTTTTCTTCCCTTTGAACAATAGTCTACAAACGGTTGTTTTAGGACTGATTGGCGAGCAGTGGGATTGGGACAGGGATGAAAACACCCTAATCAACTTTAACAGGCTTAAGCAATCTCCTCTGTTAGTCAGAAAAGTCACCCTATGAATACCAACTGAAACTGCATTTATTGTCTTTGTACACAGCAGCATCCCCCATTCCTTCTACTGGATGACATGACCTGTAGACTTGCAAATTTGTGCCTCCCTGTGGCTCAGGTTTCTTGGTATCTGAATTTACAAAGACTGGTAGTGTGACTAGGAGTGCCCAGAAAGAAACTGTGCACTGGATATTGCAAGTGAGGAGGCTGAGGCCCTCACAGTTTGTCATGTGAGAGGGACATGTTTGTGTGGGACAAAATGCTATTCAGAGGAGGTTTTAGCTTCCTGTCCCCAGGCTGTCCATCACCACCTCTCCTGAGCTGGTATTCTGCAATATTTTCACTATGGCTGTGGTATTCAGGCTTTAGGAATGGGAATGACCCATCTACAGCGCAGTGAGAGATGAAGATTTAGAGAAAGTAAGTGGCTAATCTTTGTAAAAACAAGTTAAGGACATCATTCCCAGAACTGGTGGAACAGATGAGTGGGAAATTAGTGTGCCAGGAAAAAGATGATGATTGGCTTCTTCAGGAAGATAAGAAGCCATACCAGCATGGCTAGAAAAATCATACAGGGAAAAAAAAGCACACCTCAGATGCCCTCTATTTTGGGGTGTCTTTTACTGCTGTGATTATGACATGAAATAATTCCTCCACACCAAATATGCACATGAAAACTTGTTCTCTCAAATGCATAGAGAACTGTGGTGTCCCTGTATTGAGATAAAGAGGACAAACAATGAAGAAACTGAGCAACCATCCCAAAAAAGTGAAGGGGAGAACTTGGGAGTTTCCTAGCAGGTTTCTTAGGTCATTATGTCAGACCAGTTGTAGAGAAATTTCTGGGTTGTCCTTAAAGACTGTATCTCAATGCAGTCTTGAACAGACAAATGTATGGACAGGCCTGCTCTGCCAGCCCTGAGTACTTAGGATGTAATGTGATAAAAACAGGATCTGTGAACGGACTTGTCCTGGTTTCAGCTGAGAGGGAGTTAATTTTCTTCACAGCAGCCAGTATGAGGCTGTGTTTTGGGTTTGTGCTGGAAGCAGTGCTGATAGTGCAGAGATGTTTTTGCTGTTGCTGAACGATGCTTACACAGAGCCAAGGACTTTTCTGCTTCTCGCACCGCCCCACCGGTGGGATGGCTGGGGGTGTGCGGGGAGATGGGAGGGGACAGACAGGACAGCTGGCCCCAACTGACCAAAGGGGTATTCCATACCATATGGCGTCATGCTCGGTTTATAAGGGGCTTGGGGGAAGAAGAAGAGGACAGCAGCGGCATTCGGAGTGATGGCGTTTGTCTTCCCAAGTCACCATTACGCGTGACGGAGCCCTGCTGTCCTGGGGATGGCTGAACACCTGCCTGCCATGGGGAGCGGTGAATTAATTCCTTGTCTTGCTTTGCTTGTGCATGCGGCTTTTGCTTCACTGATTAAACTCTTGTACCTGAACCCACAAGCTTTCTCACTTTCACTCTTCTGGTTGTCTACCCCTTTCCGATGAGGGGGACTGAGCGAGCGTCTGCGTGGTGACCAGCCTCTGGCTGGGGTAAAATCATGACAGTGCTGAACTACAGAGAATACTTGTGTGAATGATCGACAACTGAGACTCATAATTTTTATCAGTGATCTTGTGCTTGTGCTTGTAAATATCTTTCAGCTGATTTTGTATTGAAGAGAAAAATTGTAATAGTGACTGTAAACTAAGGTTTGTCTGGTAACTAATGATATACTTTTGCCTTAATATTAGAAGTTTTTTATTGTTTTGTTATCTTGGCAGGTAGGAAACAAATCTCTCTGAAGTTTACTGGAGTTATCTACAGATGTCCGGCAAACCTTTGATGAGGGGTGACCTCATCAATGTTTATAAATATGTTAAGGGTGAGTGTCACGAAGATGGAGCCAGGCTCTTCTCGGTGTCATTAAGTGATAGGACAAGGGGCAATGGGTTCAAGCTAGAGCATAGGAGGTTCCGGGTTAACATGAGGAAAAACTTTTTCACTGTGAGGGTGACAGAGCACTGGACCAGGCTGCCCAGAGGGGTTGTGGAGTCTCCTTCTCTGGAGACATTCAAAACTCGACTGGACACGTTCCTGAGTGATATGCTCTACGTGGCCCTGCCTTGGCAGGGGGCATTGGACTAGATGATCTTTCGAGGTCCCTTCCAACCTCTATGAATCTGATTCTGTGAACCTTGGCTGTCTTTAGGCTAATATTGCAATGCTAATTTAATGCTGAGATCACTGGATCAATGCAGTATTGGGCAATGAAACTACAGACAATACAGATACTTCAAAGGGTGTTTAATCTTTGGCTAGATCTAATTATTAATTTTAGTAATTTCTTTAAGGTCTGCCACAAGAGATACAAACGTGGGCTTTGCCTTTAGGTGCTTGTCTCTAGAAGGATGACGGTCAGATGAAAGCATGCCAAGAGATACAAAGGGTAATCATAACTTAAGCCATTTAAAATATCTTTTAGAATGAGTTATTTTGTTATTTGAAATACACTAAATTTTTGTTTGTGCTAAACAAGTAATACTTCATAGATATAAATTAAATCCATGAAATCTAGGTTTCTAACATAATCTTAATTTTGAAATAGGACTTTCCCTCGTTGCTGAAAATGATAGTTTTTCTGTGTTGGAAAAACAAGTACATGCATGCTCATTTTGTTAAAATATCATTTTCTAGAACAAGAGTTAGTAGGGTAATCAGATGGATAGCATTGATTGATCATACAAGCAAATATCAAACCACAGATACTTTTGATATAGAAATGTAATTGTAGGAGAAGCAGCTATAGGGAAAATTTGCAAGCATTAAACAAATTTGTGAAATTCCCAATATCGTTAAAAGCATATGGGAATGAGAAAGATTGTATTTCCTCAATGTTTTATATCGCAGTCTGAACAGGTATCAAGCCCAAAGTGAAATTTCACAGAATCACAGATTGGTAGGAGTTGAAAGGGACCTCTAGAGATCATCGAGTCCAACCCCCCTGCCAAAGCAGGTGCCCTACACTAGGCTGCATAGGTAGACATCCAGATGGGTCTTGAATATCTCCAAAGGAGGAGACTTCACAACCTCTCTGGGCAGCCTGTTCCAGGGCTCCGTCACCCTCACCGTGAAGAAGTTCTTTCTCATGTCTGAGTTCAACTGCCTGTGTTGTAGTTTTTGGCCATTGCCCCTTGTTCTCTCACTACCCACCACCAAAAAGAGTTTGGTCTCGTGCAATTGCCTCCCACAGTTTAGATATTTATAAACACTGATCAGATCCCCTCTCAGCCTGTTCTCCCAGGGAAGATGGTCTTTTATCATCTTTGTTGCCCTTCGCTGGACTCTTTCCAGAGAGATCCCTGTCTTTCCTGAGCTGGGGAGTTCAGAACAGGAGAGAGTACTCCAGATGGGGTCTCACCAGGGCAGAGTAGAGGGGGAGGATCACCTCGCTTGACCTGCTGGTCACGCTTTTTTTAATGCATCCCAGGGTGCCGTTGTCCTTCTTGACCACAAGGGCACACTGCTGGCTGATGGTCAAGCTGTTATCCACCAGGATGCCTAGGTCTTTCTCTGCAGAGCTCCTCTCCAGCAGGTTATTCCCTATCCAGTACTAATGCATGCAGTTATTTCTCCCCAGGTGCAGGACTTACACTTTGGTTTTCACCCAGAAATAGTTAAATATTACTCATTACATTTGTCACAAGGTCTTTATACAAGACAGAAGAATTCACACAGTTGTGAATCATTTTACCGTGCAACCTCTTGGTTCATTGGACTATAATTAAAGTTGGAGTATGTCCTTTGTAAATTTAGCCTCTTTCCACATTATATTGGAATGTGCTTAAGACAATAATCACATTCATGTAGTAATTTTGAAAACTTCTGGGAAGAAAGAAATCTGGCATTTTGGCTTGGATTTATCCTAATTTTAGACTGCAAGATACTTCTAAACAAACTTTGATAACTCTGTGGATCATATTATTTTATGCGTCATCATATTTTTTTTTTTGCAGTCCCACAATTGCCCTGTGCAACTGTGGGAACTGTTCAGAGAGAACAATTAGACTGGTACTTAGTATATTCTTCACATGCTTAACTCATGAATTACACTAGTATTTTCTGAAAATTATAAATCTTACTATCTAATTCTTTTCCGTCGAGTGCCTCCACCCGTTTGTTTGGGTTTTCATAGAATCATAGAATCGTAGAATGATTTGGGTTGGAAGGGACCACAAACATCATCTACTTCCAACCACCTGACCATGGACAGGGACACCCAACACTAGAACAGATTGCCCAAAGCCCCATCCAACCTGGTCTTGAATACTGCCAGGGATGGGGCCTCCACAACTTCTCTGGGCAACCTGTTCCAGCACCTCATCACCCTCACAGTAAAGAATTTCTTCTTAACGTTCAATCTAAATCCCCCCTCTTTTAGTTTATACCCTTTCCCCCTTATCCTGTTACTATACCCCCTGATAAATAGCCCCTCTCCAGCTTTCCTGTAGGCCCGGCTTTAGGTACTGGAAGGCTACGATCAGTCTCCTTGGAGCCTTCTCTTCTCCAGGCTGAACAAGCCCAACTCCTTCATCCTGTCCTCTTAGGAGAGGTGCTCCAGCCCTCTGATCAACTTTGCGGCCCTCCTCTGGACTCACTCCAGCAGCTCTATGTCTTTCCTGTACTGAGGACCCCAGAGCTGGACACAGTACTCCAGGTGGGGTCTCAGAAGAGCGGAGTAGAGGGTGAGAATCCCCTCCGTCGACCTGCTGGCCACACTGTTTTTGATGCAGCCCAGAACACGGTTGGCTTTCTGGGCTGCTAGCACACACTGCCGGCTCATGTTGAGTTTTTAATCAATCAGCACCCCCAAGTCCTCCTCAGGGCTGCTCTCAGTCCGTTCTCCACCCAGCCTGTAGTTGTGCTTGGGATTGTGCCAACCCACATGCAGGACCTTGCACTTGGCCTTGTTGAACTTCATGCAGTTTGCATGGGCCCAACTCTCAAGCTTGTCAAGGTCCCTCTGGATGGCATCCCTTCCCTCCAGTGTGTCGACCGCACCACACAGCTTGGTGTCCTTGGCAAACTTGCTGAGGGTGCACTTGATCCCACTGTCCATGTCGCTGACAAAGATGTTAAACAGTGCTGGTCCCAGTACCGACCCCTGAGGAATGCCACTCGTCACTGATGTCCACTTGGACATCAAGCCGTTGACCGCAACTCTCTGAGTGTGGCCACCCAGCCAATTCCTTATCCAGAGAGTGGTCCATCCATCAAATCTATGTCTCTCCAGTTTAGAGCCAAGGATGTCATGCAGGACACTGTCAAAAGCTTTGCACAAATCCAAGTAAATGATGTGGGTTTGCATCTATTAACAACGAAAAAAGCTACAATCATGTGACTGGCCAACTCTTTATAGATTAGTAATAAATGTTTGGCCAACATTTAGTGGTCTACAAAGGAGGACTGACTTGCCTCAAAATATTTTTCTCCAAAACAAAACAAAAAAACCCTAAAGATCCCTAAACTAAACTGTCTTTGAAAAGGAGAAGAGATAACTCTTACTTGCCTTTTTTTTCTGTAGCCTTAGTAATAAAACCTACTAAACCCAGACCATTATCTATTACTGGTTGTTTTAAACTCCTGAATTCCAAATCAAAATTAGCTATATTTGGTGAAATAAAAGAAGAAGCTTCACAGCTTCCCTTGGTAGAAGACCTATAATAAGATAAGAAAACTAAACTAACTTATCTAGTATTTAGTTAGTGGGGAAAAAAGTTGTACAGGTAAAGAGATGTTGACCAATTTGATTACAGGAAATTAGTTAAAAAGGCTTTTTAACTAATGCATTTGTTCTTAAATGCATTTATTCTTAAATGCTTTAGGAAAAGCAAGGACATAAGTGTGTGAATGGCTGAAGTTCAAGAATGTGAAAGAAGATTTCTGGAAAAAGACTACAATCCTTGAAGCCTTGGCATCATTGCGCCTGCTTCCCAGGGGAATGAAATACAGCACAATTGCTGTACTCTGGAAGTCCAAATCACGTCTGATCTTGTATCATGCCCTATAGGAATGAACCTGGAATGTGGTGGGGGTTTTTTGTGGTTTTTGTTTGTTTGTTTGTTTGTTTTGGGGTTTTTGTGGTTTTTTTTTTGTGTGTGTGTTTTGTGTTTTTTTTTCCAAACAGCAAGCAATGCTGCATTATATGTTGTCAAAATATAGCATGAACAACTGATGATGAGGACTGTACTGTCCGTGCTGCAAACATCATTGATAAATAATTATTTGAAATGGTTTGGTAATGGAGTTATGAAACAGCTAATGTTTTTGATATTGAAAATTTTTATTTGTTTTTTTTTTAAGTAAAGGCATAGTCCAGTGAGGTATACATACTTCAAAAGCTGACATTCTTCTCTGTGTATTGCCAGTCTTGGGACAGTACAATGGTAGATTTTCTAGTCCAGAATGGGGTAACTTGGGAAAGGTACTGTAAAATAGAGAGACTTGTGGCCTCTGACATGCTGTAGAAGTGCTCATTGCTGCCAAAAGATGCGCTTTAGAGGAAGAATACAAACAAAAGGTAACGAGAGTTAAACTGCACTGAAAACCTTTAGAAAAATGGCAAAAAAGCTCTTAAAGGAAAGAATAAATGAGAGAGATAAATAGGAAGCAGATAAATGTGGTATCTCTGTTGTCTTGGTCAATTTCGTGTGTTTTGTTCTGCTGTGGGTCTAATAAGAAAGAGAAGAAAGCCTTGCAGAGAGATTTTGTGCTAGGTGGCGTAAAGATATCAGGTTCAATCCAAAATTAATATATATTCAGCTCTCCAGCACAGACAAAAATTGCCTAGTTGACCTCCCTAAGTTTGAATTTCAGTGGAAAAACTCCATTGCATCATTGACACTATTGACAACTCTTCTCCCTTGACTGGTAAGTTATCTGGTTTAGTACTTTCTTCCAATGAAAATGTATATGTGATTCAGTTTTTGAACAGCACCAAATGTTTTCCTTTTCTAAACATTTAGTTACAAACTAAAACTTTTTTCTATTTTTTTAATAAGCCTTAGTTTTACTGCAAACATTAAAAAAAAGGTGTCGTTCTTGAACACTAGAATAATTCAACCGTTTAAGCTGTATGAAAATGTCAGCCATAAAGCGCAATTTTGACAGGCACAATGGTGCCACAAAGCAATCAATAAATTAAAAATTAGAATTATTCAGAAGAATAGTCAGCTCTGAATGGAGCAGAAGGAGACATGTCTATTCTTTCCTCTCAGAAAGTCTCATATTGATGTGGAGAACACAGTTTTATGATTACTCTGTATTTGTATTGTAGATACTTAAGGATCACAGTGGTTTCTTTGTCATGCTGTGACAATATCACAGAATCACAGAATGTTACAGGTTGGAGGGGACCTCAAAAGATCATGTAGTCCAACCCCCCTGCCAAGGCAGGACCACTTAGAGTATATCACACAGGAACGTGTCCAGTCCAGTTTTGAACATCTCCAGAGAAGGAGACACCACAACCTCTCTGGGCAGCCTGTTCCAGTGCTCTGTCACCCTCACAGTGAAAAAGTTTTTTCTTATATTATCCCGGAACCTTCTATGCTCCAGTTTGGACCCGTTGCCCCTTGTCCTATTGCTTAATGACATCGAGACGAACCTGGCTCCATCTTCGTGACACTCACCCTTTACATATTTATAAACATTGATGAGGTCACCCCTCAGCCTCCTCTTCTCCAAGCTAAAGAGACCCAGCTCCCTCAGCCTTTCCTCATAAGGGAGATGTTCCACTCCCTTGATCATCTTTGTGGCTCTGCGCTGGACTCTCTC
>VWZZ01003426.1:23089-77600 GCA_013399095.1 Psophia crepitans | reverse complement strand
AGGTTCCTCCCCACCGAGCTCTCCAGCCTATCTAGGTCTCGCTGAATGGCAGCACAACCCTCTGGCGTGTCAGCCACTCCTCCCAGTTTTGTGTCATCAGCAAACTTGCTGAGGGTACACTCTGTTCCCTCATCAAGGTCGTTGATGAAGATGTTGAATACCACTGGTCCTAGCACCGACTCCTGAGGGACTCCACTGGTCACAGACCTCCAACTAGATTTGGCCCCATTGACCACAACCCCCTGACTTCTGCCTTCCGACCAGCGCACAATCCACCTCACTACCCGATCATCCAGGCCGCACCTCCTCAGCTTACCCGCAAGGATGCTGTGGGAGACGGTGTCAAATGCCTTACTGAAGTCAAGATAGACCACATCCACTGCCCTTCCATCATCTATCCACCTAGTTACATCCTCATAGAAGGCTATCAGGTTTGTCAAGCATGACTTTCCCTTGGTAAAACCATGCTGACTGTTCCCAATGACCTTCTTATCCCTGGTGTGCCTGGTGACAGTGCCAAGGATAAGTTGTTCCATCACCTTTCCTGGGATGGAGGTGAGACTGACCAGTCTATAGTTACCCGGGTCTTTCTTCTTGCCCTTTTTGTAGACCAGAGTGACATTTGCCTTCCTCCAGTCCTCAGGCACCTCTGTCATTGCCCACGACTTGCCAAAGATGATGGAGAGTGGCCTAGCAATGACTTCCACAAGCTCCCTGAGCACTCGCGGGTGCATCCCATCGGGATCCATGGATTTATGGATGTCCAGATTGCCTAACCCAGGCAATTGCTCCCTAACCCAGTCCTCATCAACCCAGGGAAACTGGTCCTTTACCCTGACTTCTTCTGGGGCTTCAGGGGTCTGGGGCTCCTGGGGAGAGTCTGCAGCAGTGTGGACAGAGGCAAAGAATGCATTCAGTAACTCCGCCTTCTCTGCATCCTCTGTCACCAGCGTGCCCACCCATTCAGCAGTGGGCCTACGTTGTCTCTAGTGTTAGTTCTGTCCGCAATGTATTTGTAGAAGCCCTTCTTGTTATCCTTGACTTCACTTACACTATATGGCATGTCTCACTTTCACAGTCCAATTGGTGATGTTTTTGAAATTTTCTACTTACTGATGATTACTTCAGTGACTCAGAAAACATGAAGGTGAAATTTTACCCGTCAGTTTTTCCGCTGCAAACACAAAGTTCCATCTGTAAATGTAAGAGTAAGCTTTTGCCATTTTACCTTCTTAGGTGGTTAAGTTCATCCTGGTTCTTGATGATTGTATTTTGTACATTATGACAAAATTTTGCAAAATAAGAACCCAAATATGCCATCTTATTCTGCATTCTCAAGGAGAAGAACATTTTTATTTGTAGCAATATTTTCACCTATTTATATTGGGTAGAAAAAGGAAACCTGTCATTGTCCTCACAGGTTTTTTTTTCATTTCTTTTTGACAGACAATACTTTCAAGAGTTTTGACACTTTATTATCAAGTAAAGAAACCTCATCAACCCATCCTTCAGCTGTATGCCCAAAAATAGACTTCTTGAAGTGAAAGACAAGGTGAGAGTCCCCATTTGTGTGGGAATTCCTGGTCAGAACAAACCATCACGTCCAACTTGCATGTTACAATTGCTTTAAATTTTTTGAAAACCCCACAGGAATATTATCAGCTTTTCTGTTTTCTTCAGTGCATAGTTTTCTATTAGAAAAGTTGACCAAGACAACCAGAGAGATTTACTTTTTACATAACTGTATTTTCAGCAGGATAATGCTGAAATGGGAAAGATTATCTGCCTTACGTGTTTATACAGCAATGATGTACCAAACAACTATATTGGGTTTCTTTATCTTTCCTCATCAAACTGTAAAAATTGAATGAAATGGCAAATAGAATCATACATTCATGTAATCTTGAAATTAAAAAACAAAGAAGTTTTGCAGCACTGTCTGAAATCTAACATTTTCTATAACTTTGACTCTTGAGGCACTCTTGTTGACTGGATCATCAAAGATTTTCTCCCATCTATATACTTCCTTTCTAACTACTCATTCACTATAGAATGTTAATGCAAAATGCAGCTGAAATTCAATATGTAATCACAGGAAAAACCAAGGCTATATTGATTTTTTATATTGCAAAAGTTGAGAGTCTGTGACTTGAGAAGAAGCAAAATATTTGTCAGTCAGGCAACAAACTTTACTGGTTTTCTCATACCCCAGTCCCAACAGCTTCCCCACCCTCTTATGATGCACACTATCTTACCAAACTAAGTTAGAACCTATCTATTTCTATCCTCCTCTTTCATACCCTCCTTTATTGTTTTGTAAAGCATCCCTGGGCTTACTGACCACTTCTATCCAAGAGCTGGGAAGCACAGAGCCTGATATCCATTCCTGTAAGCATGGTCACAATAGGTTGAATTAACCTCTGTACCAAACATGATGAAAGCCCACTCCTCATGCCTATGAGTATGCACTGAACAGGAGCTGGAAGACAGTTGTAAATATCCCTCTCCCTATCTTTCAGGTGAGATGTATGACATTGAAGGTAGGGAGCCTCCTGAGCTGGAGATGAACTTACAGTGTAACAACCTCCTCACTGTTTCCTATCTGGACTACTTTTATTTTCCTTCAAATTTTCTACTGGATGCTTTTGTACGAGTTACCCACATAAACTTCCAAAGCAGGTGTTAAAAGGCATTCGCAGCATGAGCTTGGGAAATGCAGTTGAGAGTAAGTAGGGGTCTGAGTGACTGAAATAGTGTTGGCTCAAGAAAGACAGGAAGTTCTGACTGCAGATCGTAATGGTGCATTTTTCGAGGAAGTAATATTCCCTCTGTGACTGGAAGTTCAGTGACCTCCTGGAAATACTGCTCAAGACTTTCTTTGAAATGATTGTAAAATGCTATTTTTTGCAAGATTATCTTGAAAAAACATCTCTGGGACTCTCTTTGTGGCCACTTGACAGGTGACAGAGATGCTGCTGGCACTTTTGAAATGATGCTTCTTGAACTGATGCTGGTAATGATACAGCAGTGAGCTGTGATCATGATGATACATATGTGAGAATAAATCGCCTTTATAGTTTCATACTGAAGTAGCTGATCAGGCCAGCATGTCTTGTTTGTGATGGACTTTGAGAGCAGAGATGTCTCAAAGATGTCTTTTCAAGGCAAGACCCTGAAAGAATAAAAGGATGTGCACTTTACTGCTGAAAATAGCTGCACATCAGCGTCTGCTTCCTGTAAACTCAGGCCAACTGATTTTTTTGCTATAAAGGATTTCAGGAAGTCTGGAAAGTATCAGGTCTTCAAGTAAGTATTGAAAAAGTTGCAGGCAACTACAGGAAGGAAAGACTGCAAGTGATGGAGAAAGAACCTTGTCCTCTGACAGAGGGCAAAAAAGGTCAGTGGCTGATGTAGCAAAAGTCCCAAACAGCAGAGGGAGGGAGGATGTGCTCCTGTACATGGCAGATGTGAGAGTACTCTCGTAAAAGGGATGCAGGCTTGTTTAAATGGTGGATGAAGCAACGTCAGAATTTGAGAAGATCCTGCAGAGCATGGAGCTAAACTTTCAAAAAGGGAGCTCTGCCTTTGGAATTGCTACAAAACTGAAATGAGATTGTATTTCTGCAACATTTTTATGAAACTAAAATTTCTTTCTCCCACTACTGTTACTAGAGTAAGATTTCCATGCTGCCCATAGTTTCCTGGTTGTAATGAGTCCGGAAAAATCCAACCTGCTTCCTTGTTAACCAGAAGGGGGATATCAGCATTGCCAATTCCAGTGGGGCATTTTCTGGTGGTCTGTGGAGGACCGTTTTGATCACTCTCCTTTTTTTTGACTTGCTGGCTGTCAAATACCTACAGAAGGAGTTAGTGATACTAAAATAACTCTCCTAACACCACTTTCGTACACACGAGGCCTGCAATTGCTTGGATGGTATTTCTGTGCTGGGGCTGTCCATCTCCGAAAAGGAAGGGAAGCAGTCACCGGGGAATCTCTCCATTAAGAACTGCTTCTCTTGGCTAATGCCGTGTAGCTTAAACAAGTGAATGGATTTGATTTCCTGCCCCCCCTCCCCCACCCCGATAGGCCACGCGCTGAATTACTTCAGACAAATTTGGCTAGGAAAATGGGCACAGAGAGACACAGGGAGGAAAATGGACACAAAGCGTAACTTTGCTCGTATATTGAAAAAAAAACAGAATGGAGTGTGCTTTCCAGGTGCTAGGGTAGATCTTAATCCAGTCTGATACCTGGTGTTATGAAGGTTTTAAAATCACAGTTACACTTTTTTTCTCTTCCTAGATCTCTAATACTGGAGCTACAGAGAGCATCCTGATTTTAGTGCTTCCTCTTGCATGCAACAATCAATATTAGTAAACACCAGCTCTAATCTGTGTGATCTGTACTGAAAACTATAAAAATATTACAGTTACAAATGCAGTTTTACAGACCCTCTAAACAAACAATGACTTAAACAGTCAGATACAATAATGGAAAGCTTGCCTTCTATCCCAGAAGAGCAGAATTTGTGATGCACCTAGTTTCATGAATACAATTAGAAAGACTAATTGCTTAAAATATTCACAGACTATTGATGTGTAGTTAGACTCTTCTGGCATTTTTATTTATCACAATACTAAGTGCAATTCAAACAATTTAAAAGAAATTCAGCAAAGAATGAATGCCTGTTTATTCCTTGATGCGCTGCCACATGAACAGGCATGCAATTCACAAATAACCCTCCAGATGGCTCTTGGAGCAGGCTGGAGCAATTTACTTTGGAGAGACTGAAGTACAGCCTGAAAATTATGAGATCAACTCCGTTAGACTAACCTAAGAGGTGCTGAGGTATTGAAATAGTTGCAAGGCAGAGCTTGCAAAATCACATAGCTTAGTTCTGCAAAAGGAGATGAAGGCGATGAGTTTGGATCATTACTTTAACCAGTGCTGCAGATAGGGTGATGCGATTTGTCTGATCCAGTGAAGAAAACAGTCAGTTTTCTTGTACAGCTGGGTAAATTTTTTACCCCAGTGGAGTTTACAGACTTTTGAGTGGCCAGAGCATCCCCTTATTTTTTGCAAAACTTGTGTTAATCTCCTTGCAGGTGTAAAACAGCAAGTCATTTGGTTTTACTTGATTGGAGAATTGTACTCTTCCTTCTTGTTCTTTCACAACTTTTGGTAATATTCATGTCTGGATTTGCCCTGAAATGTTTTGGGGATATGTGATGTTTCCTTGGACAGAGTTTGTGTTAGTATTTTAAAGTGTTTTGGAATTGAAAAATGCATTCAGGAACATAAAATAATAATAATGTAATGGTAACAGCAGATTGGAGAAGAATTTAATAGGACAAGAGGTAGCAGCTTTTCCTTTGTTATGCCAGCAGTGTTGCAGTAAGAACTGACTCTGTAGAAAGAACGCTCAAGTCATGAAAGCCCTAAAAGAAATGTCTGCTCATGTGCATTCCTGCTGGTATAATTCCTCTGACAGCTACCATGTGCAAATTTTGCACAGCCTGTAATTATCTGAACAGCTGGAGTAGCCTTGTGCTGGTCTGAATCTTGATCTTAGACAGAATGTTCCTTTCAGGTTTATGAATAAGGTGATCATGAGAATCTTAGCCTTGACAAGGTATTCTTTCTGCTATAAGATTACATTACACTAACACAACAAACTGCTGTTATAAGAACTAAATTTTGTTTGGTAAAGAGAATATATCTTTTAAGACTTTACAAAGATATTGTAAATCTATATACATTTTCAGCATATGTGTTGTGGGCGAAGAGGTATTTAAAAGATATTTATTTTGGAATGTGAAACTTCTTAACTGACTACTGCTGTCTTAATTATTCTCTAAATCTGGCAGCTTTGATGCTGAGATACTGCTGCATCAAATTTCAAACCAATCTCAGTTTAGGTTTCATGTGACAAATAGTCACATAAATATCTTAAACGTCTAAATACCTTCATCGAATCTGCTGGGGTGTAGGCATTGCTCACATGATTAACTTTGTACTTGCTCAATTTTCTGTGCTGGATACTTAATTGTTGAATGCGGGTATCATTAATACCTGCACAAAAGAGCAACTGCTTAGAAAAAATTACAGAGGCATTGAGCAGCAGAGGAAAGGTGTGAGGGCCATTGCCTTCTTTTGCCCTTCTCTCCTCCACAGGTGGCACTCAGGGCACTTGTGCCCTCACTCGCTTGATGGACTGCAGCCACTTGCTAGTTATGGTCTCTCTTCCACCACACCTTGACCTCGCTGGGCTGACTACACGCTTCTTGGCAATGTGAAAGTGAATCTGGACAAAACAAGAATGAAGACCAAATGAAAACAAAAGCTGTCTCAAAACAAGTACCTGGGACAAATGGCCAACTGAGAGCTCAGGCAGTGGGCGTCGTGCTTCTGATGCCACTGAGGAGGATGTGAAAGGCAGCTCTTGCTTCTGAGAGAGGCTATGATCTCATCCAGCTTGATCCTCCTCATGAATGTAGAGGCAGCAGCAGCGGCTATAACCAAGCCTTCTCTATTTAGCTGTGCAGGTAGGAGGCAGAATGAGGTTAAGTGCAGCATATGTTGGCTAGTTGTGCTCGATAAAACAAAAATCTAGCTAGTTGAAGTAGGCAAAGAGGTAGTTAGTTCTTACAGAGGTGCGTTGAAGCTATCTGTAATAGTTTTATTTGCCTGTGCCTAAGGCTATTTTGCAGCTCTGTGGAAATTTAGGAAATACAGAAACAGGCTTTTTCAAATTGTTGGCATCCTCTTTTACAAATTCCTGAAGCGCGCTTGCCCTTAGTAATGGTTAAGGTAGTAATTTTTTTGTGACTCCAGTGTCAAGGAGCCGATTTAGGACTTTTGAAAGCTAATATAACTTTGATGATGTTCTGCATAAAAAAATAACAGTGCAGGTGTGTTAGCTGGATGGTATGTTATGCCAGAAGCTCCAAATGCTATGGCTGTGCAGCAGTAGCAGCCTGTATGTAGGCAGAGCGGGCAGAGAACTGCAGATTTTGGTGTGGGCACATAAATTCCTTGTTTTGAGCACATGTTGAATTATCGTAAATGTTAAAGACCACTGTTTAGTAATCTAACTTAAGAAAGGTGGATTCAGTTGGTGGGTAATGAGCAAGGATTCAGTCGCAAAAACATCCTCCCCTCCAGCCAAAAATGTCAGTCTATGATGTTCTTTGTCATTCATAGACTGGGTATATTACAGTTAGGAGAACACAATTGCTGTGTTCATATGAGGATGTGAATACTTCCTTACATCTCTCTAAATCAGATTGAAAAATGAACGTTTGATAGTGTCACAGATGAAAGGTGTTTGCCATGGTTACAGTTTGGTCAATTTGGAATTTATAAGGTAAATCAGAGGTTAAATTTTAGCAGCACTTAATGATTGACTAATTTTCATAGAACCAGAGAATTATAGAATGGTTTGGGTTGGAAGGGACCACAAGGATCAGCTAGTTCCAACCCCCCTGCCATGGACAGGGACAACCTACACTGGACCAGGTTGCCCAAAGCCCCATCCAGCCTGGCCTTGAACACTTCCAGGGATGGGGCATCCACAGCTTCTCTGAGCAACCTGTTCCAGTGCCTCACCACCCTCACAGTAAAGAATTTCTTCCTAAAGTTTTTAAAACTTTTAAAATTTTACAAGTATTTCAGTAAAATATATTATGATCAAAACAGAGACTTAATTACAGGTTTGAAGCTGATGAGAGTCACACTAACTTACTATAAAGTATCTTAAATCAAAGTATATATAAATAAAAAACCATAAACCATAAGACAAACAGATACAAATGGAGATATTTGGGCCCACTGATATATGCCACCCACACTCGTAAAGGCAAATATATGTATTTAAACACATATATAAGTAGAGAGGTGGATGAAGGAAGCTAGCTTATAGTTAAAATTTCCCTCTTTGAGTTTAGTGTGAATACAATGAATGCATCAGCATTCCTCAACGGGCAATAGTTGACTCTGGAGAAGGCTAGCTTCGAGATGGCAGATGATTCATGAAGTTTGTGTCAGAGGTGTTTCAGCTCAAGGAGGGACTACTGGTCGCAGCCTGGAGTGATCCAGGAGAGCTCCAAAGGGTCTCACTGAAAATCCCTATTTATAGGGTCCAAAACAATTGACTTGTCAGGTGCTTTTCCCCTTCGTCCTGGCTTGGATGATGACATATTCTGGTACCTTCCACCAATTGTGCAGACTCAGAACTTTTTCTGGTGTCTGCCTCTTTTTGTGCCACTGCTCAGGTACAGGTGTACGAGGTTGTCAGGAGGTGATTGGTTATCACTATTGTCCCCAAGTAAAGAGGGAACAAGAATGTCATGGTTTGAGCACAGATGTACCAGGCTGTTCCCATTACCCAGGAAACCAGAACAAGCCACATCAGGGTATAGAATAGAATAGAATAGAATAGAATAGAATAGAATAGAATAGAATAGAATAGAATAGAATAGAATCATTAATACTCTGGCTGCTCAGGTGTGAGTCCCAGGAAAGGGGGAAGATATTGCTCCACGTATCAAGCAGCTCAAAAGGTGGGGTGGTCACACCACCACAGATAGAAAACAGAAGTAGGGATCACCAGTGCCGTCCTTGTGAAAAGCTGTCAAGGATTTCTAACTCACACTATTGCCTGTTTGTTACATGTGTATGGTCAAACTGGGAAATCCAAATTATCTTCAAAGCAGTTTTCCTGAGTGGGAAGATCAGAATTCAGTTCTTGAGGGATCAAACATGATGATGTAAAAATTTGAGACTCACAGTTACGTTAAGGCCACTATATAAAAGAGAACTAAACCCCATGTCTGTCATTTTAGGTTTAATCTTTTTTCATACTGCCTTTCAGTATGCATTTCATCCCATCTCAAGTCCTGCTAATTTTCAGCATTTTTAGATATAGCCAGTTCTATTCTAACTGAAGTGCTTCTGGCTATGTGGTATTACTTAGTGTATTTTCTGATCTAACTAGCAGCCTACTGGCTGATGTCATCCGACATTTCCTAAATAATATGCTTGAAGCACATGGAGGCGTTGTTTTTCAGAACCTTTTTGAGATGTCAGTATTTACATGCTGATGATACTTTAATGTCTTTATACATATTTGTGTGTGTGTGGCTCTTGGCACTATCCAGAGTCATAACGATTTGAACCATTGTTAGAGTTTCAGGTGAACTCCTCTGGTTGCGCTGCATAAAGGCATGCAGCCAGGAGTCGATTAGCTGCACGCACCAGGTCTCCCTGCCCTCCTCCGATCACCCCTGGAAGAGAGACAGATGAATGGCACACAAGTCAGCCCTGGAAGTTCTGCACTCACAATGCAGTGTGTTACAGCATACCGGCTTTGATCTCAGCTGCTACGAGTCTGCTTAGCACCAGACTGCGTAGGTCAGCGGCTGAGGTGTGAGCTGTTCTGCCCCTGCTGTACTGTCAGCAGCCTCAAGAGTGGGGCAGTGATGGCGGGTAGGGATGCCACCTGCTGCTGCTGACCTGGCTCACCCACAAAACACGCATCCAGCACTCTCACAACATGTCCTTCACATTCAGCTTGTTCACATAAACCCCCAACCTGCACAAATCTCCCTGCTGGATATCTAAAATGGATAGAGAACACTGCTATCTTGTTTTCTCTTTTTACTCTTAATAGCATGGACTGTCAGCACCTTTGAGAATATGGGTATAGACATCAACATTTTCTGGACATGTTTTTCATACCTTGCCCTTGGCTTCTTCCAGTGATTCTTACCTACTTTTAGATGCTGAGGCACTGATTACACACTTGCAGCATGATTGCTTTAAGTCCTTCCATCCTTTTGAAGTGATGTTTAAGAAATGAAGTCCCTCATCTGCTTGCTGAATAGATATTTTGCTATAACAGGTGAAACAAAAACTTTCTTCCTAGCTCAAATTCTGCTGTCCAGTGGAAAGATCAATTCACTGTATTAACAGCACCTTTTCCTGCTGAAATCTTCCTGTATTGTTCTAGGAAGCAGACCAAGGAAATGATGCTGCATCCAGAAATACTGAGAATACCATTTGAAAAGATCACAGAAGCTTTAACCAGAATGCTCCTGTACTTAATGCTTACTCTTTGCGAAGCGCTCTTCAGTTATTGAGCAGGATATTATTTCTGTAGAAGTGTTGAAAGAGCAAAACGCATGGACCTGAGCCTCTAATGCTTTCAGTCATTGTGATTTAAGGCGGTTATGCAGACCCCTGAGAAATCTCAGGCCAGACGCAATCTCTGTTCTGATTTATATTTTCTTGCATTTGATGGTGATGTTGTATATACTACAGGAAATGGCAACAAAATAATTTGGTGTATAGCATACCCAGTCTGTTTTTACTTTTTCTTGCCTTTTAGGCAGGACATGTCATAGCTCAAATGCACTATTTTTCAGTTAATACACATTGCAAAATTTCAGTATTCTTTCCAAGTTACATCTTAGGTAAATGATAGATAAGAATGTGAATGCGACTTGTTCTGGTGAAGAAAGAAAAAAAAAGCTTTGTGATTTATAAATAAAACTATTCTTGATCTGAGTTTTTACATGACAAAGGATGAAAAAATATGAATGGGAATGTTTCAGAATTTGTAAACAGGGCTAATCTGGCCATATATCCTGGATACTTCTCCCTCTTTGGAACCTGTGTGGAAATTGCTGCCATGCAAGTCAATTAACAGCTGTGTCCAAATAAATAAAAAGGAACAGAGAAACAACCAGCCATACCCCTCTCCAACACTGCTGTAGACAGGAGTCATGAGTATGTCTCCATCTGATCTGCAAAGTGAGTATCTAAGTGTTTTGGGTTTATGTGGCAATGTTTTAGTAGCAGGGGGGCTACAGGGGTGGCTTCAGTGAAAAGCTGCTAGAAGCTTCCCCCATGTCCAATAGAGCTAATGCCAGCTGGCTCCAAGATGGACAGGCTACTGGCCAAGTCTGAGCCCATCAGTGACATTGGTATCACCTCTGCCATAGCATAGTTAAGACAGGAAAAATAACCTAGCAGCAGCTTTTGCAGCCAGAGAGAGGAGTTAGAAGATGTGAGAAACAACTCTGCAGACACCAAGGTCAGTGAAGGAGGGGGAGGAGGTGCTCCAGGTGCCCGAGCAAAGATTCCCCTGCAGCCTGTGGTGAAGAACATGGTGAGGCAGGCTGTCCCCCTGCAGCTGATGGAGAAGAGATGATGGGGAGCAGATATTCTACCTGCAATCCATGCAGTACCCCACACTGGAGCAGGTGGAGATGTCCAAAGGAGGTAGTGACCCCATGGGAAGTCCATGCTGGAGCAGGCTCCTATCAGGATGTGTAGTCACAGAATCACAGAATGTTAGAGGCTGGAAGGGACCTCAAAAGATCATGTAGTCCAACTCCCCTGCCAAGGCAGGACCACCTAGAGTACATCACACAGGAACGTGTCCAGTCGGGTTTTGAATGTCTCCAGAGAAGGAGACTCCACAACCTCTCTGGGCAGCCTGTGCCAGTGCTCTGTCACTCTCAGAGCACATTCCACAATCTTGTGGAGCCCACGCCAGAGCAGGTTTTCTGGTAGGACTTGTGACCCTGTGGGGGACCCACACTGGAGCAGTCTGCTCCTGAAGGGCTGCACCCCATAGAAGGGACTGTAGCCCGTGGAAAGGACTCACACTGGAGAATTTGGTGGAGGACTCTCCTGTGAGAGGGACCCCAGGCTGGAGCAGGGGCAGAGTGTGAGGAGTCCTCCCCCTGAGGAGGAAGAAGCAGCAGAGGCAACCTGTGATGAGCTGACCACAACCCCCATTCCTCATCCACTTGTGCCACTGGAGGGAGGAGGTAGAGAAATCATGCATGAAGTTGAGTCCAGGAAGAAGGGAGGTGTGGGAGGAAGTGTTTTAAGATTTGGTTTTATTTCTCTTTGCTCTACTCTGATTTGATTGGTAATAAATTAGATTATTTTTTTAGAAGTTGAGTCTGTTTTGCCTGGGACAGTAATTAGTGAATGATCTCTCCCTGTCCTTGTCTCGACTTACAAGCCCTTTGTTACACCTTTTCTCCCCTGTCCAGTTCAGGGGGGACAGTGATAGAACAGCTTTGGTGGGCACCTGGCCTCCAACCGGGGCCAACCCACTACACTAGGGTATCAAGAGTCCTTCAGGACTGCAGATGCAAAATATGGGATACACTTTGAGATGTGCCGTTGTTATCACTAAGTCTAGGAAAGCACCTAGACAGTGGGGAGGTGGTAGCTATTAGTAGCTGGTATGGCTCAGCTATTGCATGAACAGATATTCTGAATTTTGTTTATTTGGTGTATTATGAATATGGTATAGGAACATTTTGTGTGTAATGTAACAGTTGGTGCGAGATAAGACTTAGGAAAGCAATGAATGTGCGAGGAGGTTAAATCACTCCTTGCTTACATACAGACAAGAGAAGTGGGAAGAGGTTTATGTTTGAACTGTAGCCCAAGTGTGTGGGAGGTAGGTTTCGCAGAACATTCTCCTGGTATATTAAGTAGGGATTTGTAGTCCATGCCAAAAAGGAGTTATGACTTCACAATGGGGTACAGAAATGTGTTATATGTACTGTAGAGGTGAATATTGCTTTTGGCACTTCAGCTGAGTTTCTGTAAAGATTTCTTTTATTGTGAATACCTGCACTGTATTGGAATGCTGGTTGCGTCTTGAATACCTTGTTTTCCAAAATGTTTTCCTTGCATCTGCTCTGTCTCAGTAAGATTTCTCCAGTAAGTAATTGTGTGTACGTATTTTCAAGTTCATCTTAACAGAAGAAAAATTTCATCCTTCACTGTTTTCCAAACCAGCTTGAGTGCTGGTGTTTCATATAATTAGAGTCAAGTACCAAACCATGCTTCATTTTTGTTTTATAAAATGTAGATCGTTACAGAAAAATACTTTAAGTATGATTTCTGAACGTAATAGTTCAATCTGTAACAAAATGCATGTTAGAGCTGCAGAGAGATATCAAAGTCAAGTTTGTTATAAGAAGCCTCCTACCAACTTAGGCCCTATCCCGTGAATGTTTACATACTGAGTAATTTTATACATATGTAAAATAGGATTGCTTCTGTGTGTAAAGTTAAGCCAATTAAGAACCCCTTAAACTATGAAGGCACTTAAGAAAATTATACCTACGGCATAACTTGAAATAAATATCACTTACGATTCATGAAAGGTCACTCAAAAATATGCTTTCGTTCAAAAACAGAAAAATAGAGAAAAAATAAGGTAAGATCTGACTGTTGCCTGCTCAAAAAATCTGCTTACTTTGAGGTTTTTTGGCATGTCTTATATCTGTGTGAACTGCCTTTTACTCCTGAAGTCTGCATGATATTGGAAACATCTCTGCATCTTACCTAATGTTGATAAGAAATTGTTTTCTGAGCATTGCAGCAAATCGTCTCAGCTGGAGGACCCACAGCTCTCCTTTTGTGCTTTCAGAACAATTCAGAGATGCAGATGTGCATCGCCTCTCTGCTGTGCTGTGCACCAGTCCTTACCAAATACTCTTTTCAATTTAGTTTTTGCATTTTTTTTTAGCCCTGTACTGAATTATACATTAAACTAACAGGGAAGTCTCAAGGAGAATCATATAATTAAGAAGTAAAAGCTGACCATAATCTTGGACTTGCAGAAGTTTGGAAAAATGATACACTTGAATTTGTGTAAGTCTTGGGACTAATTGTCATCTTCTGTATCCTTGCATTATTCCTGTAAGGGGATCTTGCTTTTCAAGGAGAAGGGGCTTACACTTTAGATAAGAGTATGTGTAAAAAGTACTGCTTGGATTGGGCAGCCTTTTGAGTCCACTTTCATCTGTATTGTGAATGATAAAAGTGACTTTGGAATGGTCCAGGAAGCTGAAAATCAGGATCTTTCATGCAGTTTAAAAGAACGTATTTATTCATATGTAAAAATAACTTTGAACTGTTCAACTGGTTAAAAATACTGTATATTTTCATCTTTGCTTAACACGTCACTTTAAAACTGGGCTTAGAGAAAGGTGGAGAAATTCTGGTTTGTTTACTGCTCCTGGGACTCCAGCCTGACACTTTTTATTTGTGAGGGATTATCAGACTGGTAATGCAGTGTCTATCCTGCCACTTTCTTTCTCTTTGGCTCCCAGTCCCTTTTCCTGTCACGTGCTTTGGGAGTGCTGTGAATCTTATCCTACACAGGTGTAAGAAGCATAGAATAGAAATGCAGAGTCACTGATGTTTGAAGGCACCTCTGGAGATCATCTACCACAACCCTCCAGCACAAGGGAAGGGCAACTGAGGCTGGTTGCCCAGGCCATGTCCAGTTGAGTTTTGAATATCTCCAAGGATGGAGACTCCACAGCCTCTCTGGGCAACCTGTGCCAGGGTTTGATCACCGTTAACGTAAAAAAAAAGGGTTTTTTCTTACCTCTATGTGGAATTTCCTGTGTTTCAGACTGTTCTCCTTGCCTCTTGTGCTGTCACAGGGCACTGTGTGACAGTGAGTTCGGCTTTATCACCCTTACACCCTCCTGTCATGTATTTTTACAAATAAAAGGCTCCTCCTGAGCCTTCTCTTCTCCATACTAAACAAGACCCAGCTCCCTCAACCTCATTTTCTATGAAAGAACATCCTCAAAACTTTCATGGCCCTGCACTGGACTCACTCCAGAATTTTCATGTCTCTCTTTTACTGGGGAGCCCAGAACTGGACCTAGCATTACAGATGTATCTCACCAGTTCTGAGAAGAGAGGAGGGGTCACTTGCTTGACCTTGTGACGAAGATTTTCCTAGGGCAGCTCAGGAAGCTGTTGCCCCTCTTTGCCATAAGGGTACATTGCTGACTCATGTTCAACTCATTCACTAGGTCCCTGAAATCCTTCTCTGCAGAGCTGCTTTCCAGCTGGCCAGCCCCCATTATATACTGGTGCCTTCGGACTGAGGGGCAGGACTTTGAATTTCCCATTGTTGAACTTCTGTTTGCCCATTTCTCCAGCTTGTAAAGTTCCTCTAAATGTAAGCACACATCTGGTGTATCAATTATTTCTCTCAGTTTTGTATCACCTGCAAACTTGCTGAGAGTGCACTCAGTCCTATCATAACGGTAAGCCAAACAGTGGTGGTCCCAGTATCAAGGCCTGGGGTGCACTGCTGACAATTGGCCTTCAGCTGGACTTTGTGACACTGAGCCTGACAGTTCTGCCAGTTTTCAGTCCACCTCACTGTCCTCTTATGTAGTTTGTACTTCATCAGTTTGTCTAGAAGGATGTGATGGGAGACATTGTGGAAAGCTCTGCTAAAGTTAAGACAACACAACCTCTCCTGCTGTCCTGTCATGCACCAGACCACTCATCTCATCACAGAATGCTATCAGGTTGTTCAGGAATTCTTTCCTCTTCATAAATCCATGCTAACTACTCCCAATAACCATCTTGTCCTTTATATTTTTGGATTGTTTTGTTCATCACGTTCCCTGGAGCAAAGGTGAAGCTGATCAGCATGTAGTTCCTCAGATCCTTCTTCCTGTTATTGTAGATAGGAGCAACATTTGTTTTCTTTCAGTCCTTAGGAACACCTTTTGTCCCCTTGATTGCTGTGATCTTTCAGAGATGATTAAGAGAACCTCACAATGGCATTGGCCAGCTCCCTCAGCACCTATTGGTGCATCCTACCAGGCTGGTAGGATGGTAGGCTAGTAGGACTTGTGTAAGTCCAGGTTGTTGAAATGTTCCCTAGTTTCGTCCTCTTCTACAAGGGTTAAATTTTCTTGCTCTGCAGTTTCTCACTGGTGTCCTCACAACCTGCAGTCTGCCAGGTAGCCCCAAGGTAGTAACCAGCTCACCCACTTTGAGACCAGCCTGAGGACAATTCTGGGTGGGTACTTGGCTGGCCATGGTATGAGATCAGGCTATGTAAGTCACCATGAAATAGGGACATGTGTGTTGCTTTTCCACAGCAATAACAATGTAGTTGGCATGGCTGTGTGTGGGGCTGCACCCAGCACATAATCAGGAACACTGGTATTTTGGTTACATCATTTCTCATGCAATTTGGTAGAGATGTTAGGGAATGTGACTATCCTTCCTGCCATCGTGAAGGATAGTGTCTGCAGTGTGAAAAAGGATGCCATCTCTTGATGTGGACAATAAGAGGAGTCTGGTCAATACATTGTTTACAGTACTAGAGTTTGTTTTTTTTTAAAGTCCTTGACTATGAGTGAAATGCGACAGTACTGGGTTTGTTTCTGCTGCAGAAAATTAATTTTTGTGTTGCTGTTGTTTGTAAGTGGACAAAAAGTACTTCGAAAAACAGCATGAAAAAAATCTCGCAGGTATGCTTAGGAGATTTACATATTGGCAAAAAGTATTTTATAGGTCCTCAATTTTGAGCAAAATCGTACCCAGCAACATCCCTTTCATATGACTTCTGTGCTGTCTGTTTCTCTGCAGCAAATCAACATTTTCATCATAGGTGAGAAATCTGGCACAGAGCTGACCACCCAGAGATTACAAGGACTCTGCGTTGAGAAAGGAACCACCCAAATACTGACTTTCCACTCTCCCTAGATCAGTGGTAAGAAACTTCAGTAGCGTGCACTCAGAAATACATGCTAAGGACATGAATCCTTCAGAAGAAGGGGGAGGGCTCATAGTTCATAGAAAAATCTGCTCAAAATATGTGATCATTCCCTAACATATGAAACGCAATGTGTGTTTTAATACTGTGCACATATGAAAGAGAGAAAGAAAGAAAGAATGAGAAAGAAAGAGAAAAAGAAAGAAAGAGAAAGAGAGAAAGAAATGAAATAATGAAATGAAATTAAATATGCAATGCAATGCAATGCAATGCAATGCAATGCAATGCAATGCAATGCAATGAAATTAAATGAAATTAAATTAAATTAAATTAAATTAAATTAAATTAAATTAAATTAAATTAAATTAAATTAAATGGATTGGAAGCCAGGACAGCGCACTGAAGTTGTACACCGGAGAGCTGTCAGTTCATGTGCTTCTCAAGGTGCTGTGGGAAGCTCACAAAATAAGTGAGTTCTTTGCAGAATAGCCATACACTATGGTAGCACAGGCACAGACTGAAAGGGGTTGCTTCCTACCTGAAGTGCAGTTTGTTGATTCAGAGCTCAGCACACTGGATTCATTTGAGAATTCTGTTCAGGCCCCGTACCTTTGTGTTCTAGTGGTTTCTACCGCTGGTCAGTCTGATGTGGATTCTCATCCTGTTGACGTTAATGGAATCGTCTGTGTGTATGGTAAGAAGACAGACTTTGAAATAATAAAGCCAGACCACTGTGGATGGATGAGCACAATGGACCTTTGTCACCTAAATTTTATCATGGCTGCAAAGAATAGTACACACTATGTCTCTTAAGTTTTTGCAGTAAATTTAGCCATTTCATTTACTCCCAGAAACACGGAGCTACTTAATAGCAGACTTCTCCTTTCCTTCCTCTCTGTGAATGCCTCTTTATATTATGTATAAAACTTTAAAAGTTTTACTGTATCCCTGCTGCCTAAAGATTGTGAAATGCTCACATCTGAAATTTGTTAACTGGGAGATGAATTGATCATTAAAACCTTTATGGAAAAGAAGTGCTCCGTGGTACTTACTAGTGTCAGATATTCTGCAGGACATGGACAATTATTTTCTGTATGAGCATCCTGCTAATTGCCGTGATTGTTTGGAGTATGTTTTTGAGGATTTGGAATTTAAATATTTCCCAGCTGAAATTCTTGTGGTGTTAAGGGAGGAATCCCTGTGCCCAAGCTGTACTGAGTTTCCACAGGGTGTTTATGTGAAAACTATGTGGTATTTTTGCAGTTCTGATCATGACTGGTCCATACCACGTGTGCTGTGACAGACAGTATGAAGATAAGTTCACTCATTTTTCCCCTGTGTTAGTGCCTTGTCTGCATTAAGAATATTCCTAAGATGGTTTTTCCTATGAAATTTCCTTAGTGGTCCTGTCTTGGGGTATCATGGCTGCCTTGAGCACTTCTTTTTCCTCTAGGACGTGTGCTGGTGACAGTCAGCACAGAGCATGGAACAGACCTAGACCTGTGTTCACAATGTAAAACTACTTTTAAAATAGTCTGATTATACACTATGGTTTTTGAAATACGCATCCCAGAGCCAGTCCGTTTCAGTCCTTCGGAGAGACCAGTAAGTGTCTCTAGCCTGTAGCACTTGGAGTAGCTTCAGACTGTCTAGACGATGTGGGAGTGCACTCCCAGAGCTGTCAGCCTCCTGATTTCACTCCTGTTTGCTGCCAAATGTGGTTACATTTGTTTGTGCCATGTCTGACTTACAGGCATGCACACAAAGGTTTGTGGTTTCATCAGATTTCCTCTTTCCTAGCAGTCAAGATGAGGACTTCAGCACCTCTGAAGACATATGTAACATAGGTAGAACGTAGATACAGCTTTATATTCGACTGGCCTGGTTTATGCCAGGACCTATCCTTAGTTGTTGTGGAGTCAGCCAGTGAACCGTTTTGGCTCCAGCACTGACCTGAGCAGAAGAATCAAACCCTTTGTTTACATTGGTGGAAGGAAGTTTGCTGCTTTGGTTATTAATACTGAACAGATGCCATACACTACGAAAGTCAGGCAGAATACCTTTTGGTATTTGATGCAAATTAAGATTATGGGCTGCAGTCTTGCATCTACCCAACCAGATCTGAGTACAGAATAAAGGAGTGAAGTATTTGGTTCACAGAGCCTGATTTTCTTTCCAGTATCAGCCTTCTTTCAGGCATAAAATTAAGCATTAGATACTGTACAGTCCTGGAGAAGCTGGCGGCCCATGGTCTGGACAGGTACACTCTTCGCTGGGTTCATAATTGGCTGGATGGCCAGGCCCAGAGAGTGGTGGTGAATGGAGTCAAATCCAACTGGCGACCGGTTGTGAGTGGTGTGCCCCAGGGGTCGGTGCTGGGGCCCATCCTGTTCAACATCTTTGTTGATGATTTGGATGAGGGAATTGAGTGCACCCTCAGTAAGTTTGAAGATGACACCAAGTTGGGGGGAAGTGTCGATCTGCCGGAGGGTAGGATGGCTCTGCAGAGGGACCTGGACAGGTTGGATCGCTGGGCTGAGGCCAACGGGATGAGGTTTAATGTGGCAAAGTGCCGGGTCCTGCACTTTGGCCACAACAACCCCAGGCAGCGCTACAGGCTGGGAGCGGGGTGGCTGGAAAGCTGTGTAGAGGAAAAGGACCTGGGAGTGCTGATTGATGCTCGCCTGGACATGAGCCGGCAGTGTGCCCAGGTGGCCAAGAAGGCCAACGGCATCCTGGCCTGTATCAGGAATAGTGTAGCCAGCAGGAACAGGGAGGTGATTGTCCCCCTGTACTCAGCCCTGGTGAGGCCGCACCTCGAGTACTGTGTCCAGTTTTGGGCCCCTCACCACAAGAAAGATATCGAAGCCCTGGAGCGTGTCCAGAGAAGGGCAACGAAACTGGTGAAGGGGCTGGAGCACAGGTCTTATGAGGAGCGGCTGAAGGAACTGGGCTTGTTTAGTCTGGAGAAGAGGAGGCTCAGGGCAGACCTTATTGCCCTCTACAACTACCTGAAAGGGAGTTGTGGTGAGCTGGGGGTTGGCCTCTTCTCGCAGATAACTAGTGACAGGACAAGGGGAAATGGCTGCAAGTTGCGCCAGGGAAGGTTCAGGTTGGAGATGAGGAGAAAATTCTTCTCTGAAAGGGTGGTCGGGCATTGGAACGGGTTGCCCAGGGAGGTGGTGGAGTCACCATCCCTGAGGGTGTTTAAGGAAAGGTTAGATATGGTACTTAGGGACGTGGTTTAGTGGGTAATAGGTGGTGGGGGGATGGTTGGACTAGATGATCCTTGAGGTCACTTCCAACCTTAATGATTCGATTCGATTCTATTCTATTCTATTCTATTCTATTCTATTCTATTCTATTCTATTCTATTCTATTCTATTCTATTCTATTCTATTCTATTCTATTCTATTCTAATTCTGTGTTTCCTTAGCAATGGGAGGACATAACTTTGTAAATAAACTTACTTACTCTCATACTTTATCTTTACAGCTTCCTGCTTTCTTTCACAGATTCTTACTGGCACTGCTATAATCTAGGCATCTTGTGGTATTCTAACAGATGCTATTTTGGAGATATCCAGATTTATCTACCCAGAGCTGGAGTTCAGTCTCCTGGGATCATAATTTTACTGATATTTGAACTAAAGAAAGTGTTTGAATGTTCCAATTGAATTATGACCCTATTGTCCAAAATAGTCTACATTCTTATCCGAGGGGACAGATGAAAAAGGCAGAGGTTGATGTTGTTCATTTACAATTTTCTTTGTTTCTGCTACTGTACATACAGGCAGGCAGGAAAGATATTTGAGAATACTGAATTATTAGAAAGGAAATAACAAGGTCCAGTTTCCTTCGTATCTCTCATATTTTGGTTAAATTTGTCTCTAGAGGCTGATAGATAATTACATTGTCTTGAGGTTGTTGACACAGACCATTTGTATACATGTTGCAATAAACAAGTACAGATTCATGGATATTTTGGCTTCTGCATATGCTGAGATTGTTATTAATTCCATTGCTTGAACTATTGATATTTGTCCTGAAGATGTTTCCTTAGACACTAAAAGTTTATCAAGATAGTCATCCTATTAAGGGAACTAGTGTTCAGTAGCATGCAGCAATGTCAAATAAAAAAATACAGCTCCTATGTATTTCTTCTTTTTTTCAGAAATTTTTTTGTTTGTTTGTTTTGGGTTCTAAGTGGTTTTGATAGGCCATTAAACAATGCATGACCTTATCTATCTGAGGTCTGCAAATACAGCTCAGAAGGATGATACAGAGCATGTAGCATGGCAGATCGTGGGGATGAAGCAGTCTTTTCTACTAAGCTTTATGCCATGGTTAGTTTTGTTTGGTTTTTTTTTTCTCTTAGATAATATAAGGAATAGAACCTGAAGGTCATGGTATGGTTTTGTTACCAGTCCGTATTGCCGTTTCTGTTAAAATTTTATAGCAGTTGTACACTTCTTTCAGTCAATGTATTGGACAACTCTGATGACTCTGATGCCATTTTTAATAATCCTGAAATTTATCTCTGACTTTTTTTTCTCAGTTGAAACTTTTCGTGTCATTAATTACTTTTGCTGTTTTGCCAGAACAAAATACAGAATCACAAAATCACAGTGTGGTTGAAGTTGAAAGGGACCTCTGGAGGTCATCTGGTCCAACCCTCCCTGCTCAAGCAGGGAGACGTCGAGCATGCTGCCCAAAACCATGTCCAGATGGCTTTTGAACATATCCAAGGTTGGAAATTCCACCACCACTCTGAGCAATCTGTTCCCATGCTGAGTCACCCTCACAGTAAAAAACTGTTTCCTGATGTTCAGGAGGAACTTCCTGTGTTTCAGTTCATGCCCATTGCTTCTTGTCCTCTCACTGGGCACCACTGGAAAGAATCTAACTCCATCTACTTAACACCCTTTCTTCAGGTGTATGTACAATATGATGAGATTCCCCTCAAGCCTTCTTTTCTTCAGTCTGAACAGTCCCAGCTCTCTCAGCCTCTCCTCATAGGAGAGGTGCTGCAGTCCCTTCCTCTACTTTTAGTGACCATTTGCTGGACTGTCTCCAGTAGCTCCATCTCTCTCTTGTACTAGGGAGCCCAGAACTGGGCACAGTACTCCAAGTGTGACCTCAGCAGTGCTGAATAGAGGGTAAAGATCACTCACTCAACTTGCTGGCAACAATCCTCCTCATGCAGCCCCGGATACCATTAGCCTTCTTTGCCACATGGGCACAGTGTTGCCCTATGTTCAACTTGGTGTCCACCAGGATCCCCACTCATGTAATGTTACAAATAGTGTTATTTCATTTAGGCTCATCAGATATACAGCTGCATAGAAAGAAATAATTTACATATAATTTTCCTATGGTGTCTCAGTCCGTGTTGTTTGTCAGCATATGTAGCAGCCACATTGACCAGCCAAGGCACTGGATGATTGACATTCTTTGTACTTGGAATGACCCAGTCTTTCACTGGAGACTACTGACCTCTTGACCGTGAGCTGAGAATTTACCACTGCAGCAATGAAAATGGCTGTGGAGACACTGAAAATATCAACCCCGTTCTGACCAGAGATGAGCCTCAGCTCTGCGAAAGGTTAGATTCAACCCCAAATCTGGTTCAGATTTCTGTCTTTCAGCTCTAGGGTGTGTCATATGAATGAATACTGAAACAAACGGTGTCATGGCTTTCTGGTCGACCACTGAAATCTACAGACTGGTTCTTTCCTATGTATATTGCATATCCTGGTAGATTTCTTATGGCAGTTCTACACTGATGTGAAGTAACAGTGGGAGCGTTTTGCCATTTCTGTGACACTAAAAGCGGATACTTTGCCTCCTATAAAGGTACTTTGAAGAAGAGGTCTCTGAATGTCTTCTAAAAAGCCTGCAGATTGTTGCATATTGTATTTCTGATTTCTGGCAGAACAAAATTGTCTTTTCAAAATTTGTGGTTCCAGCTCTGCAGAGCAATGTTACAGCAGAAATCAACATTTTTGCATATTGAAAGTCCATTGCTTCTTCAAAAGTGCATCACACATCTTCTTGGCACCTGTAAGTGATACGGGGTTTTGAAATTTTCTACTATTATCCAAGAAATGGAAAATAGTTCTTTCACATTTGATTTTAAAAACTCTGACAACTGTGTGAGTTTTGAAAAGCCAAATCTAGAATATGTCACACTTGTATGATATCTCTTCCCGTATTCTATACAAGGATTCTACCTCCAAATCACATTTATAACCAAAAAAAGGAGAAGACATTGGAATGTTTTTAAAATTTGCATAGATTTTTTAGATGCAGATTCACAGACCTGAAATTTTACCACCCACGTGCATGCCTACAGGACATCTGAAATTTTCTATGCTCAAGATTGCATTCATATATTAAGTTTTTAAATATATATATATATATACATATATGCATAAGTCTATAAATATATATATACACATATATATACATACATACATGTGTATGGATGTAGGACTAGAAGGTGTTCTGAGCAAGTTTGCAAACAATACTAAATTGAGAGGAGCCGTTGACTCTCTTGAGGGTTGGAGAGGCCTTGCAGGGAGATCTGGACAGATCAGAGAACTGGACAATCACTAACAACATGAAGATTAACAGGAACAAGGGGAGTGATTGTCCCACTCTACACTGTGCTGCTGCAGCCTCACCTCAAGTACTGGGTGCAGTTTTGGGCGTCACAGAAGGACATAAAACTATTGGAGAGCATCCAAAGGAGGGCAACAATGGTGGTGAAGGGTCCAGAGGGGAAGATGTATGAGAGGCTGAAGTCCCTTGGTTTGTTCAGCCTGGAGGAGACTGAGGGCAGATCTCCTGGCGGCCTACAGCTTCCTCACGAGGGGGAGCGAAGGGACAAGTGCTGATCTCCTCCCTCTGGTGACCAGCGATAGAACCCAAGGAAATGGCATGAAGCTGCGACAGGGGAGGTTTAGGTTGGAGATCAGGAAAAGATTCTTAGTTGCCACACCAAGTTTGACTGAGTTCAGGAAGCATCTGGACAACGCTCTCAGTCATCTGCTGTGATTGGGCTGGTCCTGTGGGGAGCTAGGAGATGGACTTGATGATCCTTATGGGTCCCTTCCAGCTCAGGATATGCTATGTTTCTATGATATTCACACCTATATATATATATATATGGCACATTGTCATTTATTCTTCTTGGGCTAAACTGCACCTAAGATTCTAAAGGCAGCATGCTATAGAGCTGCAGAGAACAAGTTACACCTACATCAATGTCCTGTTTAACACAGATGCACTATAGAAGGCAGAAGAGAATGTTCCTTCCTATACCTCCTGAGAAAGCATCCGTTTTCTAAAGCATCTCTAAACAAAGTTCCCAAATTTGAGGACTCTTACTAGAACTCCCCCTGCTTGATACTGCTTCCATTTCCATTTGGGAGCTGGACTCCTTGTTGATGTCAGGATTTTTTTTAGAATAAGCGTGCTGAGGTGATCACAGTGCTGCTTGTAAAAGAAGCCTGACTGAGTACTGGCTTTTATCTGTGATCTCAGATGAAGACTTTCCAAGTGTGGCTCAGCAGGTAGCTGACTGCCCCTCCTGCTCACTTTAAACTTTAAAAGTGTCTCATCTCCCGCAGTGATTTCTTTGTCTTTCCTTTTCAATAGAGTCTCTTTATTGAATCCTCAAGAGAAGAAGAGCTTGGATGGAGCTGGAAAATGAGGACATCTTTTCCCCAGGGTAACACACATTTTCACCTTTGTGAGATGCTGCTTAATCCATTCCAGCACAACATTTCATCATAAAAACATCTGAGGCACTACGTGAAGCCTGGTTTGTTTGTGGTTTTTTTTTCTGCAGCAGAAAACTCCTTTTTTTGGGTATAAAGATGTAAAGATCTCAAGTGCACATCAAGATCACAGAGCGCAGCACAGCACTGTTTGGATGTAGTGCCTTGTTCCTGAAAGTATGTAATGTCTTGGATGTAAAACTTTGTTCCTATTCAGCTGTGTTAGCATGGCACCATGGCCAAGCTAATGCGTCTTGCAGCTCAGAGGGAAAAACTATGCTGTAGCAGCAATGCTATATTGGCTTCTGAAGCCAGCATGGTTTTCACTCATTCTGTCATCTGTGCTCATATGAAGATATGACTTACATGTTTCTCTTGGTTTTGTAGGCTTCTAGCTAGAACTGTTCTACTTACTGAGGAGAAATCAGTAATTTGAGATCACAAAAGTGCAGAAACACTGGTTTTCTATTTCTGCCTGTCTCATGCTATTGCAGTAAGATCATAGTATGTTGCAGGTTTTTTTTCACTCTGCTGTTCTAGTGCCTTAAGCACTGAAGTACTCCAGAGCGTATCAGATTCATATAGGATTTCACAGCTGAGGTCTTAGACTCAAATGAGGCAAAACTCTGTATGTTTTCAAGTTTATTAGAAACCCAAATCCAAATGGTGGCTTTGAAGGATGAAACCTCATGAACTAGTCCCAAAACCCAGAGAATCTTCCTAAGTTAATGATAGAACAGTTTTAAATGGACTGCTAGAGTATTACAGTGTTGTAATATTTGTCCTCATCAATGTTTTGTGATGTGCAGTGAGTAAACATTCCCATCAAGAGATATAATGGTGTATGACAGATGCTAAGAAGAGTATAGTGATTCTTCAAGAAGTGTCTAAGCATCAGTATTCCTGCAAGCAGAATGGAAGAACTCAGGGCAAAGTAGCTCATTGTTGTGTTCAGGATTGTACTTACACTTGTGGAGGCAAGGAACAGAACAACTCCTGTACCTGGCAGAAAGTTCTCCCATCTTTCTGCCTGCTTTGAGTGGACTGTGTTACTTTCTCTTCAGGAAAGTAGTTGGTAGAAAATGTATTACTGCAGATACAGTGCTATGGTCTTATTAAAGCAAATGATATTAGGAGATTTCTAAGTAAATAAATGTATTTTTTTCTTTGAAAAACTCTGTCTATCCTGTTGCCATCCCATGGATTGCAAGTGTCTTCAAATTTTGAATGACTTCTTGTGCCTTTTACTTTGTAATACCAGTATCTGTCAGTTTCCTTGCCTGTGAGAGTTGAAACCTGAAATCAGATCGAAGTTGTTATTTGGAAAAGATGTCTGTAGTGTGCTCTTTTCTTGCTTTGCAAACTTGCGATGGATAAGCAAGCAGATGTACTGCAGGCAGAGCTGTAGGATGAGAGTATGAGTGTTACACATGAAACGCTTGTTTCCTTTCTCCTCATTTTGCTTTTTCTTTTCTCTTCCTCCAGCAAGTGTGCTCCCAGGTGCTCTTGGAAAGCTGCAAGTCCAGAAGTATAAACATTTCTGAAATTCTTCTTAGCCTTAGATTTCTAATATCCTTCTAATATCCTTTTCATGAGGTAGTCAAATTAGAAAGGATCCCTGAAGTATTTCTGTGGAGGATGTTGCTGGAGAAGGAGAGCAGGGTCAGACAGACACAAACATCTTAATATAAAAGAAGCTGAAGCACTTCATACTTTGTGTGTCTACTCTGGGCAATATAAACTACACGAGAGACAGAGAATAATGGCAGTTCTTCTTCTAGTACCTGTTTAGTCCTTTTTTACTGTCCCCCTTCTGGGCTTTGATGGGCTTTTACATAATGCTTCTCATTCGTTCAATGTTATCAGCTACTAGTAAGAGCTATCTACTTAAACGCACCCAATTTGCATTACATTAAGATAAAGGGGCTATAAGATCTGCTGGGTGTTGGTGTTGTTAATGGGCTGCAATACTTAAGGGATGCTGAAAGTTTTGCAATTTGCAGCCTTAACATCTACATTCATGCTGGTCCCAAAGGACCCGCTCAGTAGAAAACCACCTTGTTTGTTTCCATATGTGGAAGGTGACTCCGGGCTTACCCATGGCGCACTGCACAGTAATAGATAAATAGATAGTATCTATCCCCTGGGGCCTTGGCAAAGCACGTCTAATACTTGTTCTGCCCCAAATTGTCTACTTTTGGCCCATCTGTGTAAGGCAGACTGACTTATGCTACAAATCTACCAGCACCTTGTAGCAAAAGAATGAGGAGACCTGGGAGCTTACCCTGCCTTTTCCATGGAAGAAGCACTATTTTTGGGGTCAGCTGAACTCAGCAGCCACTGGGAACATGGTCTAAGTCCTTGCACTGGAAGTGTAAAGACAAAGCCCTTCTGGGGTAGATGGTGTAGCAATTCAGATTGGTCCCCATAGGACCTCGTCCAGAGGCAAAACATATGTCAAAGTGATACACACCTTACCTGTCCCAGGAAAAAAATATTTACTGTTACTTTGCAGGGCAAAAATAAAATTTGTTTTCCCATTTACAAGGATTGTGAGCAAAGAAGAGGATACCTTAGAGTCCTGCCATGCTGTAGAAGTTACAATGGGCAGAAAAGACTGTCTCCTCCTTTCTTAGTATGTAATCCACATTTTGGCCTCTAAAGCAATATTCTGAAGAACATATGTGGAGGTAGCAGATTCTCCTGGCGCACACAGCAAACCCAATGGGCATAGTGGTTCTTTTAACATCAGGAGTTTGTCCTCAGCTTTCATTTGCACAGAACTGAAGTCATGGGGAATTTGGCTTTTGAAATGTTTCAGTTTAGGTGGGTTGGTCTTTCCTCAGACATAGGCCTGTGCCGAATACAAGGAGCCTTCACCACATACACTCAGCACATCCTGATGCAGGAGCGAGTATTATCGAAATTGCTTTCAAGAAAAGGGAACCTTTGGGTCCTTCCTACAGACATATTTGTTGTAGCAGTCTCTCTTGACTGCTATATGAACAGTTTGGAGATGTCTCTGAACAAGGATGGGTGACTCTTGCCTCAGCAACAAACTGGATTAGGCAAGCATTCAGTTGGCCCTGTTCCTGGCATACGGTGGTGATTGTGAAATGGATAGAGAGACACTCTCCATGCAAGGGCAGTGCCAAGTCTGTGCCTCCCTTCCTCCTTCTCCACCTACTTTCATCCGGAAGATATCCTGCAAGCCAGTCCTGGCCCTGAGAAGCCATTTCACATGAGAGTGGACGCCTGGCTGCTCAATCAGTACTGGGCAGTGAACTTTAGATGATGGAGGTGGGCGGAGGCCCAGTGAAACTGAGAGGAGAATGTGTCATCGATATGATTTTCATGCATTTGACTATCAAGTGGATAGAGTGATCTGAGACACAGAGAAGATAAGATCATGACATTCCATGGACCTATTACCCATACTTTTGAGTACCAGAAGAAGGATTTTGTGACACTGGGAGAGCAGGGATGGCTCTGAAATGTGTTTCTGTGTGCTCACAGATGCAATACCTGCTGCAGATGTGAAACAGCCCTGTGTGGAGTCTGTGAACCAAAGTACCAGCTGATGCCCCTGATGCTCTCTGTAAAAGGATTCATCTTGCTAAAGTTGGTTTGCATCTGCCAAGGATTTTTTAGGTTGTCTATTTCTCCACACTGTCCAAGGGCATGACCTGAAGGGTTGGTGTGGTCTATATGGACATTAATTATCATGGAGAATTAATAATTCAAGCCTGGTTATGACACTGTTACCCTAGCACACCTAAGTGTGCTCCAGTGCCATGACAATGTGAATGAGGATTTGGCCTTGCAAGGACCAAATGGCTGTGGAGAGTGCAGTGACTACATAATGGAGACATAGCCATCTGGATCCCAGTTCTAGATAAGGATCGTTGGAGCTCTGGCAGCTCCATCTAGCATTTGGAAAACTATATGGACTTCACTCTGTGGTGTAAAAGAGAGCGTGGGTGACTTCAGGTTCATCTTGGCAGTTCCTGCAGTGCAGTTTTCTTAGAAGTGTTTACCCTGCTGTTAAAAACCCAGCACAACTGAAAATGGTGTAAGATTCTGCCTCTAAATGCAGAAGTGGGTATTAAAAATGCATTTTGAAGGTAGATTGTCTTTTAGCCTTAAAATGCTACTAGTTCACCAGAAAACATCTCACCTCCAGCTGTCAGCGAGCACCCTGTTGATTCAGAAGCATGATTGCCCAGTTTGCCTCTGTCCCCTTGCTGGTGAACTGGTGATCCCATCACCTTGTCTCATGTCACAGTCCCACAAGTGAGCAGTGGTTCTGCTCAGCTCTCGGCTGTTCACAGGGCAGTTGCAGGCAGAGAGAGGAAAAGGCAACATGCCTGCAATCTTTTCCCCCACCCCCCACAGACTTACAGCTGGTTTGGAGTACATTTGTATCTTGGTAATTGGGAAATCTAATTAGATATCCTGGAGTCCTAATTAAGAGGCTTTTATGGTTATAAGAGATTTTGAGAATAATCATCTGTGAAGACTTGGGACCCGTGTTCTGTTTGGATGCACGGTTTCTATGGCTGTGCTGTAATTGCCTGCAGGAATTTATAGTGTTTGCTCAAATGGAAGGAATTACAAATACTTCCTAGCATTCAGGTTTTAAGGCTCTGATTTTAGAATTAGGGAGACAGCTGACGTAAAATACTATACTTGGGTAGAGAAGTAAGAACAGAAATCGCATTCTGTTCGCATGAACAGTGTCTTTTTTGGCAACTTGTGTGTCAACTAATGATGAAAGTTAAAAATTTGCAGCTGTTTTAACACCTGGTTAACCACCAAGGAAATCTTTGGTAATGACCGAGTACGTACCATGGCATGGAATATATGCTAATAGTGTTCCAATTAAGCAACATTCATTGCAATTACATCTCATTAGGTAAATAATTTCTGAGGGAGATAGACTAATTAAGTGTTTTTCCTTATTATTTCCACTTCACTTTTCCACCTGTGAAGGTGGTGAGGCACTGGCACAGGGTACCCAGAGAACCTGTGGATGCCCCATCCCTGGCAGTGTGCAAGGCCAGGCTGGATGGGACTTTGGGCACCCTGGTCTAGTGAAGAGTATCCCTGCCCATGGCATGGGGTGGGAACTAGATGGTCTTTGATGTCCCTTCCAACTCAAACCATTCTGGGATTCTATGATTATGAATTTCATTATTAAGAGGAGTTTACTATAGTTGCAGCAGTGCAACTAAAGCTGTTCAGAAATAATCATGCCAATGTTTACATAGAAAAATTGCTTATGCTTCTGTCTTCTTCATTCCTAATTGTGAAGGCTATGTTTAGTTTGCTTAGAGGTGTTTTTACTCATGTAAGGAATAAAATGATCCCTAAGCTGATAAAGTGTTCTGAGATCCTCTAGAAGATAAATGATTTCATAACTTTAAAATGCCATATTTATTACATTCTCTGAGCTATCTGTTGCTGTCTAGCAGCTGATTTTCTTAATAATATTAATCATTATCATCACCATCAGTTTGGTTTAGCATTATATTGCCATGTGTGGTGGGTTGACCCTGGCTGGAGGCCAGGTGCCCACCAAAGCCGCTCTGTCACTGCCCTCCTCAGCTGGGTAGGGGAGAGAATATAACAAAAAGTTTGTGGGTCAAGGTAAGGACAGAGAGAGATCGCTCACCATTTACCACCACAGGCAAAACAGACTCAACTTAGAAAAAATTAATCTAATTTATTACCAAGCGAAACACAGTAAAGCAATGAGAAATAAAACCAAATCTTAAAACACCTCCCCCCACACCTCCCTTCTTCCTGGACTCAACTTCATGCATGATTTCTCTACCTCCTCCCTCCAGCGGCACAGGGGGATGGGGAATGGAGGTTGTGGTCAGTTTATCACACATTGTCTCTGCTGCTCCTTCCTCCTCAAGGGGAGGACTCCTCACACTCTGCCCCTGCTCCAGCTTGGCGTCCCTCTCACAGGAGACAGTTCTCCACCAACTTCTCCAATGTGAGTCCTTCCCACGGGCTGCAGTTCTTCACAAACTGCTTCAACATGAGTTCCTTCCACGGGGTGCAGACCTTTCGGAGCAGACTGCTTCAGCATGGGTCTCCCACGGGGTCACAAGTCCTGCCAGAAAACCTGTTCTGGCATGGGCTCCTCTCTCCGTGGATCCACAGGTCCTGCCAGGAGCTTGCTCTAGCATGGGCTTCCCACGGGATCACAGCCTGCTTCAGGTGCATCCCTCCACCTGCTCAAGTGTGGGGTCCTCCATGGGCTGCAGGTGGAATTTCTGCTCCCCATCATGTCTTCTCCACGGACTGCAGGGGAACAGCTTGTCTCACCATGATCTTCTCCACAGGCTGCAAGGGAATCTCTGCTCTGGCCCTTGGGGCACCTCCTCCCTCTTCTTCTTCACTGGCCTTGGTGTCTGCAGGGTTGTTCCCCTCTCACATTCTAACTCCTCTCTTTGGCTGCTGATGCACAGCAGCTTTTTCCCCATCTTAACATTATTGCAGAGGTGCTACCAAAGTCACTGATGAGCTCGGCCTTGGCCAGTGGTCTTGGTGCTAGCTGGTATTTGCTCTGTCAGACATGGCGAAAGCTTCTAGCACCTTCTTACAGAAACCACCCCTACAACACCCCAGCTACCAACACCGAGTCATGCAAACCCAATAAACAATGGCTAACATTTTAATGCAAGTCTATTGCAATCAGCCAGAATATATAGGCTTAGAAAAGATTTTTGTTGTATCTTATGTCCATTTATTCCCTGCAAATATTATGAGCTATTTATTCCTTCTTGAGCAGAGCCTTTTTTTTTAATTTCTCATTTATGTTTTCATAGAGACATATAAAGTATTAAATGCCCCTCAGTAGCTCAGAGAACTTTATTAAATGTTAGTTTTTATTCACAGCTATACTTCCAGCTCATCAGATTTCTGTACGACATGGATGAGACTATCAAGATCAAAATGTTTCTGTGGTTATCATTTGTGCCTGGGTAAATACCGCATCAACTTAAATTACTCCTGTTGGAAGTAAGGAGTGATAGAAGTAGTAGAAAAGTAACGACTGAAATCAGAGGCTCTTGACCTTGTCAGAGGACAGGCAGGATCAGGGGACAATGTGCAGTTCCCTTTCATCATAGCAGTTTGTCAGACTCTTGCTGCAGAGTTTCCGCACCCATGCAACTTTTTATGGATCTTATGCTTTTTTGGCAACTTAATTAGATTTAAATGCTTTCTTGTTTCCGATTTCTCCTTTTGCATTTCGAAAGGATTTGATTTAAAATGAAATGGTGGCTTTGCAGAACTGTGAACAAATTTAATGCCCTTTCCTTCTTACTTGTTCTCTGTATCGTAGGCTCTTCGTTTTGCATGTGCTCATTTCCTTGAAATCCCTGTGCCCTGGGATACAAGCAGAAGTTCAGAGGCCAGAAAGCTTGTTCTGCTTTTTGTTCTACTTTTGTTCCTTCTCCCTGTAGGCATTTCTTTCTTCTGAACAGACAAGCAATTCAATCATTCCCTTTTTCTCCTTCACTCCAGCCCTATTCACAGAAGAATCTAGCCAGGCACTTGTATGTAACATTTCTGTGTACTCCTGAGAGGTTTCTGAGCTGTTTCTCAAGCCAGTGAAGCTGGAACTGTGTAAGGTTTCTGAAAAGGCATGTATGATTTTGCAAGGATTGTCCTTCTAGAGTGGCAACCACTGTGGTTGTCAAAGTCTTCACAGATGCTCTTGGCTCTGATCTCTGGGAGGAAACCAAGAGACACTCTTTAGTCCTGGACTTCTTGATGTTGCTCTGAAAGCTTCATTATCTGTGTACAATCAGTGTATAACTGAGTAAAAATACGGGAGATGAAATCTAATCATCCTACAGTTTGGTGTTTCTCAGTCTGATGGTTCTGACTTCCCAGGGGAGGCTGTAAAACATGAAAACGTTTCTAGTCTAATTTCTTTCACTCCCAGCCCATACACAGCCCCTTTCCCTTCAACTCCCAGGATTCTCAATTAGTGTTTTAAAACATGCATGTAGGATATGACGTGGGCTTTGTTATGCACAAGTTATCCAATGAGCCAGAGGTACAATGACTCCAACTCGTGCTGTCCAGAGCAGAGGGCACAGTCAGGGTCAAGCTCTCCTGCATGCTGGTGCATGCTGATCAGCATTCCTTTACTGTTTTATGATAAGTGAGTGGTGAAAATATTGTCTTTAAAATAAGGGGTTTGTCTTACCTGAGCAGAAAATGACCTGAAGGTCTTATCTACCTATATGCAGATAATTATTAATTTATATGACTAAAGGACATAAAGAGAACAAAGGGTTAATTGTATCATAGATCAGCAAATTGGCCTGGGGGCAGCTTTGTAGGTCTTTCTCTTTTTCATACCATTCTCAATAAGTGGGGGAAAAAAAATTTTAAAAAATTGGAAGAGTCTTGATGTGATCTCAACAAATCTTAACAAGCTTTTTTTTTTCTTTTTTTTGTCTTGCATCTCTAAATTTTGCCTCAATCAGCATGTATAGAGCAGGTAGAGAAGGGATTGTGTGAGCTTATTTGGTAAGTAATTGACTTTCTAATGAATCTTCATATTTTCTTCCTAAAAATCCTACTCCAACTTTGTATGGCTGTGGGAAATGGTGCTTTTAACACTTTCGGATATACTGATGGATCAGTTTATAAGAGTAAGTAATGCTTAAATATGAACCAACTGATTAAACATTAGGGCCAGCCAAACTGGAAAGTGCTGTAAAGTAATTTCCCTCGTTGTTTTTGTTTGAATGGAAGGTGTTTAATGTGCAGTCCTAAGTTTTTATTTCCCCTCATTTTGTTTATTGCCTTTTTAATTTGTTTGCTTGCACAAGCAAATTGGTATTTAGGTGTTTGTTTGTTATACAGGTCAATGAACTGATTCATTTAATTGAGTTTAAAGATTAGATTTTCAAATACTCTCCATTCTCTTCAGTTTCCACCATTTGGAATTACATTTACAGTTCTGAATAAGTGAATTAAGTATAAATACCACACATAGGTGTTTTACTGCGTCAGGGAAAGTGGTCTTACAGAAACCATGCAAAAAAGATGTGTGAAAAGGGCCTGAGCATGTCATTCTAGGTGCGAGAGATCAGACAAATATATCCAGAAATTTCTGTATTCAGACTGACAGCCTATGGCATTATTAACCAAAAAGCAAAATATCTAAATCTTTAAGTTTCGTAAGCTGAAGAACTTAAATGTGTTTTGCTTTATGCAGTGACCAGAAACTACCCATGAAAGTAAGTCTCAGGTCGAGATTTTAAACGTGGCTGCAAATTAGGTACTGAGTTAAACAGAGACTACAATGATGCAGTGATTTATTGTCATCATGTAACTGTCCAACAGCAGTTGTGGTCACAGTCCAATGGCTGTGTTGGCTACTTTATTGCTTGTGTGGCTTTTTCCATATTTATCAGGAGCTGTCAGGCCATTTGGGTGATCAGGAAAAGTCAGTCAACACTCAGCTCAAGGGATTTTTAGTCAGCAACTCTCCAAAGACTCTGGTCTTGTGATTTTTCTGGTGTTTACAGTTAAACTACTCCAATCTTCATTTTATTCAGTCTGTATACAGAGAAGGGGATGAGCCCCAAAAGATCAGTATGCCACAGTTTTCAGCTAATTCCAGTTCTTCTTAGACTTTTCATATACCTCATCTTTTTACAAAGTTTGCTATAGGTACTGCATATCCCTTCACTGAGAAATGTACCCCTTTTCATTTATGGTCAGGTACTGTCCAGAGATTTTAATCAGGATTGGCAGCACCTGTGAAAGATGTTCAATGGTGTGAGAGCTTCTGTTGAGGTGCTATTCGGGGTGCCAGATATTCTGGATTTGATTTCTTAAAATTGACTCATTCAGCGCTGTGTGCTTTTGTAGTGTTGAAAACTAGGGTTATTTTTTTCCTGTGGGGTACTTTGTTCAACTTTTTAGCAATGATACCCCAGCAACGTCCCCACAAATGTACCACAGAGGTGGTCATTCTCCGTGGGAACTGGGCTCTGTGCTTCTCCAGGCTAGCTAGCAGGGAAAGGTTAGTGAATGAACAGCCCTGAGAGCAAAGCTGAAGAAAGTAAATGAGGTAATAAAATAATCATGTACTTGAGCTATTTTTTTTCAGCTAAACTGCACAATGAACATCTAAATTTTTGTCATTATTGTCACAAGTCTTTGTATTGTCGCCAAATTATAGTCCTTAAGGTTCTTGCCGTGGCATTCTCAAGCTGCGTACGAGCAGAGTGAAGCTGGTTTTGAAACATGCCTCGAGAACTTCAGAGTGTTTTCTAGATCATTGGTCTCAGGCAATTTTACAGCTCAGGTCATATAGGATCAAATGTGTAGGCGAGCTGATACAGAATCAGATGCCATAAGGTCAGATTCTGCATCTCCTCAACCTTAGGTGAGTTGATCAACCTTTCTTAGCCTGTTTCTCTAGTTGTGTAGTGGAGATAGCAATACTCTGTTGTGTTTACAGATGATAAATATTTTGAAAATGCTGGTTTGGGTGCAAAAGTTGAGGATTTCTTTTCTCCTGTGTTGGAATTATTTTTCCCTTTGTTACTCTTCCAACTTTCAGAGAGTGTTTTTTTTTCTTTTGAATATATCAGAGAGTTTTTATTAACCTACTTAGTGAAGTAACAAAGTCTGACTTCATGCTAGCTGCAAGGTGTTGCTTTTACTACTCTTACTCTACAATTTTGGTTAGTTCCAATCTGAAGAATTTAAAAATATTAACTCCTTGAATTAGTATTTTCATTCTTCATAGCCAGTTAATATGGTTTCATCAGCTGTAGAGGAAATTGTTGCTGTTCTAAATCTCTGTCACAGACTACCAGCACATAAGTATTTTTTAATCAGCTTATGGTCTGATGTATTGCTATAATCACTTAGATATATCCACTTTAAAAAAACATACTCAATTAAGACACAGCCTTTCCTCTTGTCTTGCTTACACTTAACACTATTAATTGATAACCCTTAAGTTGGGGTTTTTTTTCATTTTTGCTTTTTCTTTTCACATTAGTAACACACAGTTCAAGTGACGTACATAAGACAGAAGTGCCGTTCCTTGTCTTAGCTAAAAACAGTGCTGAAAAATTTCATTTTAAAATAGAATTATTCTAAGCTGGAAACTTCAATGTTAAACCCCCTTCATAACTTCAGTTAAATAAAAAGAGTCAAATAGCTGGTTGTGTAGTCACTTGTACACTTGATTCCTACTTCTGCCTAATCCTGTTTTTCCAATTATTACACTCAGTTAATATCTTACAAGGACAGCATTTCTGTAAGGTTTCACTAGTCAGGAAAGTGCGTATTTTTTGATTTATTAGGCTCCAGCCTGCACCAGTGTCCCCTTGTGACAGAAATCACCCAGTGGGAATCCTGGGCTTAAGGAATTTGCACTGAGCAAACAAGGCAGAGCATGGCTCAGACCAGGCAGCGAACCAAGGCATGGGGCAGCCCAGGGGCTTGCTGGAGCTCACACAGAAATGGAACTGAGCTGGGCAGAACAGAGTGCAGATTTTTGCAGTGCTAAACATTTGAGGCTTGCCTCCTCTTTTTATATCCCTTAAAATATCTCTGTGGTGGTTCAGATTGTCTAGTGAGGCTAACGAAAACACAACGTTTCAGATTTTTGAGACTTTCTGGTATGTCTTCTCATCTGGTCTTCAGTCCTCTGTGCTTTCTGCAGGTTGTAATGCAGAAATCCTGATGCTTGGAAGAGAAGTATTAAATTTACTGCAATTAGAACAGAAAATTCAGATTTCATTTTGTTGTAAAGCGAGGTCAAAGATAGAAACGCAGAGAGAGCTCCCTGAGCAATTGAGAAGCGAGCTGAGGTTGTTAGACAAAATGGTCCAAAGGAATGTGCAACCAGGTACCTCTGCGATGTGGATGCAGCTGCTGAGAAAAGCTACAACTGAAGCATGATTCATTAGCAAGTTTTAATACTGGCCTTGTCTTCTTTTTCAAAGAGCAAAGCGTATTCTAAACTGAGAAATTAATGATATAGAGAAAGGTGCTACTTAATATTCAGTTGTTGGCTTACAGCTTAAATTCAAAGGTACTGTCATGATATATTTACTTCTGCCAAGTACCTTTTGAAGTTCATTTTTAATGTGTGGTAAGTGCATCTCTGATAAAACCGGTATTGAGCAACAACATATATTTTCTTAAGATTATAACTATTTTAAGTATATCTTACCTTCTGCATATCCTGTGTAGTCATATAGTATGCTTTTCTGGAGTAAACCAAAATTTTTGGGAAAAAAAATAGAAGAAGATTCATAGCATCTTACAGAGGGCTGAACCATATGCTGGTAGACAGAACTTCAGCATATGCAGAGGTACTGGAAATAGCCCATGAACTGTAAAATCATCAGTCTCCTAGATTAAACTCTTCTATTCACAAGTGTGCTGTCCTCCTTCAGACTGAATATAGCCATTAAGCCCACATTACAGATCTGAAAACGCTGGCAATTATGCAGTGGGGTTGAGGTGAAATCTGAAGAAGCGTGCTCTGTGCAACATGTAACATTTCTCCATGCTGGCCTCCTGCTCAGTATTTGTCTGCTGAAGGCTGGAGTATCACAGAATCATGGAATGGTTTGGATTGGAAGGGGCCTCAAAGATCATCTAGCTCCAACCCCCCTGCCATGGGCAGGGACACCCTTGCACTAGACCAGGCTGCCCAAAGACCCATCCAGCCTGGCCTTGAACACTTCCAGGGATGGGGCCTCCACAGCCTCTCTGGGGCACCCTGTGCCAGTGCCTCATAGTAAATATCTTCCTAATATCTAATCTAAATTTACCGTCCTTCAGCTTAAAGCCATTACCCTTTGTCCTTTGACTACATGCCCTTGTAAACAGTCCCTCTCTGTCTTTCCTGTATATCCCAGTATCTCAGACCCTCCCTCCCTCCCTCCCCCATGCACTTTTTTGGTTATTTTTCTGATAATTACAGCCAAATAATGGTACCATTAAAAGCAATGCTAATGGCAATAAATAGAATAACAATCATATTAGCTATGGATACAACAAAGCCCATGTAACTTCTAGATGGTCAAAAGACCTATTGTATCCCTGGAACATAATAGGAATGGAGAAGGGCTGAGGTCTTTATTATATAATACGTATAATGAGTATTTATTCAGCTGGAAACCTTCAGACCTGTTAACAAATGACATGTGGTTTTATCAAGTACATTAATAACAACATTGAAAAAATGAAGCTGCCTAGAGTGGATGAGGCTAGCCCCTGTCCTTAATAATATGTATTCACAGAAGCTCTAATTTATTCACAGAAATAGGAAAAAAGGGTACATGACAGAATTCAAAAATAGGGTATGAGGAATTATTGACAAAGCACCTACGGTTTGTTTGTTTTCACACTAGTTAGAAAGAAAAACGTGCTGTGCATTGAGTGAGGGAGGACTCAGAAGGGAACCCTTACTTCCTCCAGCCTTACAGGTCCGCAAAAGCTCTTACAAATTTTTCAGTCTCATTGACCCAGCTCTAGGGATCTATATGTAATTTCTTCCTTAGCCTGGGTGTAAAGATGGCAAAAGTGAGCATTGAATATAAATAACTTTGCAAAATGACATGAAACTATTTTTTTACAAGTACAGAAAATATATAATTGTCATCTTGTTTTTATTAGTATAATTTTTTTTCTCCATAAACTAACTTCCATTCTCTAAACAGAATTTTTTCCATGTAGACAGCAAATCCTTTGGGTTGGTACAGCCTTTCCAATTCATTGGCTGTAGCAGGAAACTAGCTAGTACTTCTTATTTTATCAGTACTGACATTGTTTGGCTGCTTAAGGGTGAGAGCTCAGGGACTGCCAAATGCAATATCTGCCCTAAGGCTGCAGCTGGAGAATGATGATCTAATTTCTAATGACTCTACTTATGACAGTCAAAATTGTTAGTCAAAGAACAGCAAACATGGTTCGTTATGCCCTGAAGACAACAGGCCACATTCAAGTGGGAATCCCCGAAAGGTAGTTATATAATGGAAGTTATACTCTAATCTGTTCGGTTTCTTAGCTACAGAAACTACAGAATGACTGGATTGTGATCCACATCAGAATTAAGAAAACACCAGAGTGTACAAACAAAAATAAGGCCATCAGCTGTTGCACATTGTTCTGTGTTACAGGCTATGTTTTGTCCAGATAACTCCATGTGATTGCTAGTGGCATCAGGGCTTAAGCTTTAGCAGGGTATTCCATGTTTTACACGAGTTTGTACAAGCTCCCAGTTTCAGTAGGAGTTTTATTCAGAGTCTATCAGACCCATAAACAGCTTTCCTAATGGCTACTTGCATTGTTTCTCCCTAACTGGGAAGTTCGCAAACAAAAGTTGCTGTTAATTAGGCGCTTTCCTTTTTTTTTTTTAATTTTTTTTGTTTGTTTGGTTTTGCTTAAATTTTCAAAAAGTAGTTATAAATAAAACACATTAAGTATCTGATACATTGACTGTTCTTAGAAAATGTATTCCGTTCTGGCTGATCTATACCTGTTCCTCGATGGCTATGACAGTAAACATAGATTATCGTAACACATATCTGCAAAATAGGAATTGATCCATAGTGATCTTCTGAAAAATAACAGTAACTGGTTTTGTCTGTATAGAGAATTATCAATACTTAATCCGGAAGATATAGCCCTGTAGGCCTTTGCTAACAGTAATCAGTAGCTCTTTATTCCTACATGTTGTGAAGATTAGCAGTCTTGACGTTCTCCTGTTGTTTTTGATTTAAAGGATCATCAGAATGGTTTATTTTTGGAATCCACTGGATGTCACTGCCTATATAGTTCCACAGGAATTTCTATATACCTTAATAATTAATTACTTATTGCCATTACATGAGTGCCTGCTGAAATCAACACTCAACTGAACTGTCATTATGCATACATGTAGCAAAAGTGTTCCAAAGGATTTGTATAGTCTACATAAATGAGATACAAGAAGAGTGGTGAAGCGTATTGACCGGGATGGTTGTTGGCAGAATCGCGAGCTGAGCTCTGATCTCCTCAGTTCTTGTCAAGGTCACTTATTTGATATGCTACAAATGATTTATTGGATGACTAAGATTTCTTTCCATTATTTTTCATCCAGCATGTCCCTCTTAAAGTACAGATAAAATATTTGTGTTTGATGGCTCACTGTCATGAAAATTTTGCAAGTCAGTAATGCCTTCTCTATTCCTTGAATTTCGTCATGATGTCACAGTGGATACGAAGGACACTGCTGCAAATTTTCTTGATAGAATAGCAAGCAACAATCTGTCTGAGGAAGGAGTTAAGTGTTAAAGATATAAAAAATTTGTTTTTTCCATACAAAAGTAAGGGCTTTTTTTGGGGAAGAGGGGAGTGGATTGGGAATTAAATTATGATGAAAGACTTATTGAGGCATGAACTTTTGAGGAGACTGGTGTCTCAAAGTAGTAGGATTATATGTTCACATACCAAATGACCCTGAGAAATGTAAATGATTATAAATCTCATTACAGACTGATAACATAACATGCATTTTTTAATAACCATATGGGCAAAGGGAATAAATGTAGATCTCTTAAACATTTATTTAATTAGCTCACATTCCTATTTTCTTCAGAAATACATTTTACATTTCTTTTATTACATTTTTTTATTACATTTCTTAACATAATTGACCTAAGGGCATAGTAAGTATAATACTTAAATACTTGTAAAGAAATGAAATCAAATAAAGGCACAGAACTGTAGTCAAGGCACTTTGTGGGGCCACCGGTGTTTATCTGTGTGGCACACAAGATCATAGTGACAGAAAAGAAAACTGTAAAGGACTAGAAATGTTCATCTATTCCAGGCAGGTGTTTCTCTAATTTGTTCTTTAAAAAGCTTTAGTTTTTTTAGTTAGAAATCCTATGTCCTTTTGGTACCTATCACAGTACTTCCTTTTCTTTAGCACTAGGAATTTTTTGCATGAAGTCTATGTTCAGCCTCTTGTATTGCACCACAAACCTATATTTTTGTTTTGTAGCCACCATGGCCAAAAATGTATATTATTTCTTTCTTTCCCATTTGAAGCAACCTCTTACATATTTAAAGACTGTCATCATTTTCCCTCAAGCCTTTTCCCTCTCCACCTCTCTGCACCCCCAGCTCATGTAGTCTTTTCATCTTTAGACTAAACAAACCCAACTATTTCAGTCTTTCTTCATAGCTTGTGTTTTGCAGATGCCTCATCATTCTTGTTTTTCTACTCTGGACTGTCTCCGATTTGATAGACATCAGTTTTTGAAGTGTGGTGGCTAAAACTGGGCATTATACTTCAATACGAACTCCAGCCTTATTAGTGTTGAGTGGAATGGAAAAATTCTTGAGTCAAATAATGTTGTTGCCATTTATATGTTTATCTAACATTTGACTTGTTTCCTAATAGCATGCCACTGCTCATTCATCTGCAATCTGTAGTCTGCTCTAGTCCCCAGGATCTTTTTTGGAGACCTCTTACCTCTTCAGTCATTCGCCATCTGATATTTCCTGTTTGTGAAGCTTGTTATTCCCCCCGCCAGGTGCGGAGCTGCACACTCGTCTAACTGAATTGCATCCTCTATTTCTTTTTTTTTTCTAGACGATGTTTTCAGCCTACCAAAGTCACCGGGAATTCTAATTTTATCTTCCATCAGATCTGTAGAGATCCCATCTTAACACCATCTTAGAAAGCAGCATGCTTTCAAAGACTCATCAGGCTGCTAATGCCTGGTGGAGCGGTGTCTACTTGGTCTGGAGCAAGAGTTAGGACTGAAGCATCTGGACTTTGATGATTCATTAATAGCTAGGGGAATAATTTTCCAAGTCTATGCTAAATAAATCTGTTTGTTAGTTACTGAGGATATATTTTTCTTAAACATGCTGCCTGGAATCTGTGTAGTTTTCACTTTTGGTTATTTCATTTCAAGATCAAGTGTCACAGATTTATAAACTTCAACTGGAAATTTCATAAAAAAAGCATGCATCTTGGGATAGGGTAGAAGCTGTTTGACTGTCTTCCAGAACAGGTCCGCATCTGAGTGAATGTAATAATATAGTAACTGCTAAGTACTGCCACCAAAACCTCAGCATTCTGATCCTGCTCTCCACTGACAAATTCGATAAATCTTGAGATGCTTCTGTTTTTTCTAACTGATTGACTTACAGAGTTAACCAACCTGGAAAAGGTTTCAGGTGGCATATTTGGTTCTGACATTATTATTTCAGTATTTGAGATTTATTGGTTGGTTAAGAACTAGTCACTGAAGGAATTTGTGAATCATTCTGAATAGTGAATAAATTCATGCTCTGATTGCAAATAATTTCTGAAAAGGAACAAAGGGAGGAATTAATTAAAAAATGTTAATTCACTCAACTCCAATAGGACTTTTTGTCATCTTTTAGACCTTATACACCAGGGAACAGAAACAAAGGTGAGAACTTGATGTGGCATCCAGAGAAAGTCAAAGGTAGAGTCAGGATTAGACTTTAGCTTCTAAGTTTTGGTTTAATGGTAATTCTGGTTTTATTTCCGCATTCTCAAATACCAACAGTCTTACTAATGAAGGGGAAAAGGAAAACAGAGACAAGAAGTCACGACTTAGAGTGCAATACTTGCAATTGCTTTGCAATTTGCCTTGGCAGTGTGATTACACACAATTATAATCCTGTTGTGCTGACTGCTAATTCCAGACCACTGTGTGCACACAATACAGCATAGATGGGGCATCACAGAGTGAAAAGTAAATGCAGAACATAAAGCATTAAGCACCTTGTAAGCAAATCAAAAGGGCAGGCTGATAGCATTATGAGCTAGGGTTTTTATTTTGGACCACTGTCTTAAAAATTAAATTATGATTATTTATGTAGAAATACCAGTAGGAAAAAACAGAAAGAAAAACTTTCACGGAAGTGGTTCAGTGTTGCTAGTGAACTGATGAAAGCCCTCTATATCTTCTGTGTGCTTATGGTTGCATTTCTACGCCTGCTCGTGAGTTGGTGGTGGACTGCAATGTGAAAGCGTATTCTGTTGTACAGTTGTACTTTAATTTAAAATATTTATGGGTATTGTCAAAGTTCTGTGAGTAGGCTAGTTGCCATGGAAAACTTAATTTGATGGTATGTGCTTTTCGTTGTTAGTGACAATGTCTTTCAGATTACTTTTCAGTTGCAGTTCTCATCACTATGACTTACCAAAAATTCTGCTTTGCCAGACTGGAGTCTTAGGCTGTTTGGGCAAAAACATTCCCAGCTCCTTCCTGGAGGCTGAACCTGTGGTTTTGCATTTCTTTTGTCTAAATACAGAAAGACCACAGACCACAGGCAATGTAAGTCACTCCATCTCAAAGTGCTGGAGAGATTTACTGCTGTATGAATGTCAGCTACATGGCATGTACTGGGGGAGTGTGACACCTCCCACCAATGCTGACTGCATGAGCAGGCTTTACGGGGTTGAGCTGCACACAGACTATAGAGACGTTTGGGATTCTGGTCACAGTGCACAAAAGCCTGGCAGCCAGGTGCGTTCAGAGGTATTTGGGCTACAAGGCCTCCTGAGTTCTGCCTTCTCTTGTCCCCAGGCAGCTCTCCTTCTACCTTTATCCTGCTGCATTGAATGGTGGTCACCAAGGACTGATAGGTCTGTTGGTGGAGTAAGTATGGGTTTTACTAGTTTAACCAGTTCTCTATCTTACTCTGTGCTCTTTTACATCAACAGAGAGTTACTCTTGGAGCTGTGTTTCAACAGTTCTGGGTTTTGAAACAGGATCCTGTTGTGTACACAAGGCACCTCAAAGCCACCTTTATGTTTGTCAATACAGCAAAGTGAAAATGGTCAGGGATTTTTTAGTGACTCTGTTTCTCCTACAGGTAGAGGGTCCCACTGGACAGTAGCTGTTTTTGGACCTCTGACCCAGCCTTGCAAAGTAGATGTGGGCAGAAACATATTTTTTTTTTAAATGTCCTTGGAAAATAGAAGCTGTAAAAATCAACACTGAAAATAAATAAAATCCAATTTAGACAAATCCAGATTTTTTTTTCACTGAGCAAAGACTGCTGTCATGGTGGATAATGAAGGCTGGAGTATACCCAAGACTGATACGAATGACCTAGTCTGAATAGTGAGTTTCATAAGCCGTTGTTTTCCTAATTGGTGAGATACCAGTTTTGAATTTAAATGCTTCACTCCAAAATTCTTTAAACTTATTTATTCTTAAAGCTGGTTTTCTGTAACAGGAGTAGACTGAAAACTAACTGGCTCTGGGTGAAGTCATTCACACATGGAGCTTGGTTCTGCCATCATTAGCCTCAGTGACAACCTGTCCTGGACTCCTAAATTTGTGAGGCACAAAGAAACCCATGCATATACCTTGCCTTACTTGCTTAAGCTCTCAGTAAGTCCAATTTTCTCTGCAGGTTCTGGCCATATTTCCTATGCAAGGGTGTGCTTGAAAGCCAGTGTCTTTCTGAACCTGATTTTCCAACACAGAGCTTCCCATATTCCTGAAGCAGGAGTTGCTACCTGTGGTGCAGCACCACCTTCTCCTTCTCACCTTTCAAAAGCATTTTTCCAGTACTGTATATTTTTTTTCTAGTTATGAATTCTTATCTTTGCTTGCTTGAATTTCTTTCATTCAATTTCAGGGAAAAAAGCCGTATTCAGACGACTCGGAAACTTGAACCTCTACCTCTCAGAGTCCCAGCTGAGATACCATATGGTAGAAATTCTCCCACAGCAATAAAAGACTCTGAGCCATCCCTGAAGTACTCTGAGATATTTTTCATCCATTTTAAAATGACTAGAAGATAATTCAGGATTTTTTGATCAAAATTGTCACACCTTCTTTCACCTCACCCTGGATTTCTGCTGTCACAAGGCTGAAAAATAAATCAGTGGCATAGCTTAGGTGGATTTGAGCAATGTCAGGGAAATAATCAGAGCGCTTCACTGCAGCACCAAGCATGATGAGAATATCGCTTGAAGGTGGGTGCAGCTGTATTCAGGATCTGGTATGAAAGCACCAGTCTAAGTCCTGTGCTTGTGCTCTCCATTTCTGTACCTTAAAGTGTCTTGACTAAATTCCAGCATATGATTAGATTTGCTACCTGGGCTATTTGTATTATCACAGATGAAACACCAAGCAAGAGCTTTTTGTCAGTAGCTGTTAGTTATCCCTTCCCGCCCCCGCCCCAGACAACAGGAGCTGTTGGAGCTTTTGCTAAGCTTGTCACTGCTGCAACTTCTTTTTCATACATCTGTATGTCTTGCAAAGTGCCTACATCTCCTTAACAATCTAAAAACAAGGCATTGTGAGTAAGAGAGGTGGAGTGAGGCAGTTGAGGATTGTGAAGATTTGATTGCATCTTGCAGACTGATAGATCTGAGGATTCATTTTTTATTTAAAAAATAGTAACTCAGAGGCATATACTCTAGTTTCACTGACTTAATTGTGATAATTTTATCTTGAACTCATTTCAATGGTTTTTACAAGACTAACATAATATATTGTGACCAAAAGGAATGAGTTCGACAAATACAATCAATGGAAATAAAATGGTAAAGCGAGTCTAATAAATAGAAGCTGCTTTCAACCTGCCTCTGAAAAGAAGGCTGCCCCCTTGACCCTGCTGATGCAAAGTTTTCAGCCCAGAGGCTATGTCTGCCCTCTGTAGTGACACTCAGCTGCTGCATTAGGCTATTATTCTTACCTTTTACTGTTTGGATATGTTCTCTATTCTCATCAGGTCTTCACATTTTATTGAATACATTTATTCATTGGAAATAGCACAACCATAGAAGTGTTGACAGAAGAGATTTACAAGGTTATATTTAGATCCTGAGAAACATTCTTGAGACTTTCTCTCAAGTCACTGACCTCAAAATCATCTCACCATACACTTCATACCACTCTGTATCATACGGTCCACACTGGTGTACAATTCTATCTGTGTATGCTTAATAATAGGGAGTTGAGAAGACGTAATTTTGGCTCTTTTCTTTCTGAATTACTGCTTTTTTTTTTTATACAGAAGATCATATAATTTTCCTTCTCTATGCCTTTTCTCAGCATTCTCTTATATGAAAAAACCTTCTAAAATGCAGCTGTATGAGTAAGACTTTGACATTAGATTGTTTCTTTTTTTAGTGTCTTATTGTTATTACCTGCTTCGTACTGTCTCTGGTGTTGCTAACAGCCACCTCCTAAAATAACAATACCCTTTATTCAGCTATTTGTGCATGATCTGTATGATAGCTGTTTTTCAATTTCTGTAATTATAATATGCCTGACTGGTTCCTTCCTAATATTCAACGCACTATTTTTCAAGAAAGTATTTTTCTATTATGCGTAAAATGTTTGAAGATTTCCTTCTGAGCACATTTAATCTGTAACTGTGTTTTCTGTTTAGTATGATATTATCTACAGGAGCTGTCTCTATGTTCCTTTTCCTACCATCAACAACATAGATCGAAGATGTACTTCTTTGTGTCTAACATCATCCGTGAAAATTTAACTATTGAACAAATGGGGGTGTTTTTTGTTGAAGCATTTTAAAGTATCTGAAGCATCGTAGTTGACAGAGAAGGAAAAGATGGTGTAGGCAATCTCATTCCCTTGGTAATTCTGTGTTCATCACCAATGCCTTTTAATCCATCTATCTGCAAAAGATGATGCCACCAACGTGGTTAAGGTATAATGGCATACACCTGATTAGACAGCATGGTTAAATGTGCTTCTTGATACATAAAGGTAATTTATTTCTCAAAGTGAAATAAATATAGATTTGCCATAATTTTGCGGAACCATAAATTTGAAGTTTTCAGCTAGGAATTGAGCTTCAATTTTGATTATGTCAGTAAAACCTAAAAGATGAATGTAGGTCCCTAAAAGAAGTATATAGGATATGGACTTTTTGATTTCTTGAGGTATACCTTTTCTTTTTCTTGAATATGTTTCAACATTTGCTTCCACCAATACCCATTCTCCATAAGTCACTTAATGCTTCCTTCTGTGTGGCCAGAAAGGATGCAAAGACCTGTCATACACTTCTCCTTGAGATATTTCTGGTGCTTGGCTGGCAATGGATTTTAAAAGCCAGCTTTACAGTCATATTGGAAACTCACTGGACAGTGCTAAATCTCTCTACATCTAACACTGACAGAGAAGTGTACCATGCCTGCTGGGAGAATATGGAGTTAGCTTGATGATGACTAGAGGATTCACACTGAATTTTGTGTTGTTTCAGAGATACAGTATGAAACAGAGAACCTGAGTGGTCACTCTTTCACCCTCTTTGTTACAAGATGCTTATGTATTTAGTACCCCAAATGATGCCTTAGCCACAGCTTTTCAGTTTGAGATCATTGGTTTCTGGTGCCTATCCCAAATGTCAGGACTCTGCTGTTGGGTTGTTCTGGTTTTGTGTAGCAAGGATTTGGTAGTGAGGGGGCTACAGTGGTGGCTTCTGAAGAAGTTGCTAGAAGCTTTCCCTAGGTCCAACAGAGCCAATGTCAGCTGGCTCCAAGATGGACACACTGCTGTCCAAGGCCAAGCCAATCAACAACAGTGCTAGCTCCTCTGGGATAACAGAATTAAGAAAGGAAAAAAAACCACTAGCAGAAGTTTTTTTGCAGCCAGAGGAAGAAGTGAGGAGATGTCAGAAGCAACTCTGCAGACACCAAGGTCAGTGAAGAAGGAGGGAGAGGAGGTGCCCCAAGGGCCAGAGCAGAGATTCCCTTGCAGCCTGTGGAGAAGACCATGGTGAGACAGGCTGTTCCCCTGCAATCCGTGGAGGAGACATGATGGGGAGCAGAGATTCCACCTGCAGCCCATGGAGGACCCCACACCGGAGCAGCTGGAGACACCCAAAGGAGGCAGTGACCCCATGGGAAGCCCGTGCTGGAGTGGGCTCCTGGCAGAACCTGTGGATCCATGGAGAGAGGAGCCCATGCCAGACCAGGTTTTCTGGCAGGACTTGTGACCCCGTGGGAGACCCATGCTGAAGCAGTCTGCTCCTGAAGATCTGCACCCCATGGGAGAGACCACTGGAGCAGTTCATGAAGGACTGTAGTCCATGGGAAGGACTCACATTGGAGAAGTTGTTGGAGAATTGTCTCCTGTGAGAGGGACCCCAGGTTGGAGCAGGGGCAGGGTGTGAGGAGTCCTCCCTCTGAGGAGGAAGGAGCAGCAGAGACAATGTGTGATGAACTGACCACAACTTCCATTTCCCTTCCCTCTGTGCTGCTGGGGGAAGGAGGGAGAGAAATTGGGCGTGAAGTTGAATCCAGGAAGAAGGGAAGTGTGGGAGGAGGTGTTTTAAGATTTGGTTTTATTTCTCATTGCAATACTCTGTTTTGCTTGGTAATAAATTCAGTTTTTTCAAAGTTGAATCTGTTTTGCCTGTGGTGGTAATTGGTGAGCAAACTCTCCCTGTCCTTATCAACCCATGAGTCTTTTGCTGTATTTTCTTTCCCCTGCCCAGCTGAGGAGGGCAGTGACAGAGCGGCTTTGGTGGGTACCTGTCCTCCAGCCAGGGTCAACCTACCACATGGGTTACATTTCAATAAATTCCATCTAAACAGAATTAATTTTCTTACTTTCTAGTCATAAAGTTCACCTGTCTCTATTGATTTGCATTAATATTTGTACTTGTTTTGGCTGGAGTAGAGTAATTTTCTTCATAGTAGCTACAATGGGGCTGTGTTTTGGACTTGTGCTGGAAACAGTGTTGATAACACAGGGATGTTTTTGTTACTGCTCAGCAGTGCTTACACAGAGCCAAGGCCTCTTCGGCTCCTCACCCCACTTCACTAGTGAGCAGGCTGGTGGTGCATGAGGAGTTGGGAGGGGACAGAGCCGGGACAGCTTGCCCCAACTAACCAAAGCAATATTTCATACCATATGATGCCGTGTTCAGTGTATACAGCTGGGGAACGAAGATGAAAAGTGGGGACATTCAGAGGGATGGCATTTGTCTTCCCGAGCAACCATTATGCGTGATGGAGCCCTACTTTCCTGAAGATTGCTGAACACCTGACTGCAGATCAGAAGTGGTGAATGAATTCCTTCTCTTGCTTTGCTTGCATGTGTGGCTTTTGCTTTACCTATTAAACTGTCTTTATCTCAACCCAAGAATTTTCTCATTTTTACTCTTCTGATTCTCTCCCTCATCCTGCCAAGGGGAGGAGTGAATGAGTGGCTGCGTGGTGCTTAGCTGCCAGCTAGGGCAAAACAATGACAATATATTTTCTATCCTAATTTTTACAAAGTTTCAGATCTGTGTAGTTTGTTCAGTCATCAGCAGTATTTGTTATTTCATCACCTCATGTAGGACTATAGGATGCAATCTAAAACCTTGGAACTTATCCCAAGTTCCACATTGCATCCTTGGACGCATTCGTGAATTGAAATCATATCTAGTTATGATCCTGATTCCTTTAATTGAATCATAGAATAGCCCAGATTATAATGGACCTTGAAAGATCATCTCATTCAACCTTTCATGGGAAAGGGAGCCTGGATGAGATTACACAGCAACCTATCCAATTGCATTTTGAAAACCTCCAGTGATGGGAACTCCGCCACATCCCTGGGGGGTTGTTCACTGGAGTGAATGATTGTTCTTACTGCAAAAAATGTCTTTCTTATGTTGAGATGAAACCTCTCCTGGTGCAACTTCACCTGTTGCCCCTTGTCTTTTCTTTGTGGCTTCTCGTGAAGAGAGAGCCTCTGTGCTCTTTACAGATGCCCTTTAAATACTGTAAAGCTCTGATGAGGTCCCCCCTGAGCCACCTCTTCTCCAGAGAGAAGAGACATAACTCTTTCAGTCTCTCCTTACAGGGCAGATTCTCCAGCATTTTGATCATCTTTGTGATCCTCCTTTGGAGCCTTTCCAGTCTGCCTGCATCTTTCTTGAACTATGGAGGCCAGAAATGGACACAATGTTCCAAGTGCACCCTGACAAACGCTGAGCAGATAGAGGTGATCACATCTCTATCTCTGCTAGTAATGCCCCTCTGAATGCAGCACAAGATCCAATTTGGCTTTGTTGCTGCAGTGGTGCTCTGCTGACTCATGTTCAGCTTATTGTCCACCAGGACCCCCAGGGCCCTGGGGTGGTGTCTGGTGTGGATCCCCAGTCACACATATCCTAGCCTGTACGGGGCACTTGGGTGATCCTGACTCAGGTGCAGGACTTCATATGTGTCTTTGTTAAACTTCATACTGTTCTTGCTAGCCCACTCTTCCAGGCTGTCCAGGTCTCCTGTGAGATGGCCACCTGGACACTCACAAGTCTATGGGGCCGGATGGCATCCACCTGAGAGTACTGACAGAGCTGTCAGAGGAGCTTGCCAAGCTACTCTCCATCATTCATCAACAGTCATGGTTAACAGGGGAGGTCCTAGATGACTGGAGGCTTGCCAATGTGATGCTCATCTGCAAGAAGGGCCAGAAGGAGGATCCAGGAAACTATAGGCCTGTCAGCCTAACCTTGGTGCCAGGGAAGGTTATGATGCAGTTCATCTTGAGTGTGCTCACCAAGTATGTGCAAGACAATCACCGGATCAGGCCCAGCCAGCATGAACTCATGAAAGGCAAGTCCTGCCTGGCCAACCTGATCTCCTTCTATGACCTGGTGACCCGCCTAGTGGATGAGGAAAAGGCCATGGATGTCGTCTACCTGGACTTTAGTAAAGCCTTTGACACTGTCTCCCACAGAATTCTCCCAGAGAAGATGGTGGCTCATAGCTTAGACAGGTGCACTCTTCGCTGGGTTGAAAACTGGCTGGAACGCCAAGCCCAGGGAGTAGCGGTGAATGGAGCTAAGTGCAGTTGGCGGCTGGTCACAAGTGATATTCCCCAGGGCTCAGTACTGGGGCCAATCTGTTTAATATCTTTATCAATGATCTGGATGAGGGGATTGAGTGTACCCTCAGTAATATTGTGGATGGCACCAAGTTGGGCGGGCGTGTCAATCTGCTTGAGGGTAGGAAGGCTCTGCAGAGGGATCTGAACAGGTTGGATTGATGGGCCAAGGCCAGCTGTATGAGGTTTAACAAGGCCAAGTGCTGGGTCCTGTACTTGGGTTACAACAGCCCCAGGCAACGCTACAGGCTTGGGGCAGGGTGGCTGGAGAGCTGCCTGGAGGAAAAGTACCTTGGGGTGCTGGCTGACAGCTGGCTGAACATGAGTCGGCAGTGTGCCCAGGTGGCCAAGAAGGTCAACAGCATCCTGGCTTGTATCAGCAAAAGTGTGGCCAGCAGGAGTAGGGAGGTGATCGTTTCCCTGTAGTCAGCTCTAGTGAGGCCACACCTTGAGTACTACATTCAGTTTTGGGTCCCTCACTAAAAGAAGGACATTGAGGTGCTGGAGCATGTCCTGAGAAGGGCAACGAAACTGGTGAAGGGGCTGGAGCTTATGAGTCTTATGAGGAGCAGCTGAGGAAACTGAAGTTGTTTAGTCTGGAGAAGAGGAGGCTGAGGGGAGACCTTCTTGCTCTGTACAACTACCTGAAAGGAGGTTGTAGCCAGTGGGTGTTGGTGTCTTCTCCCAAGTAACAGGTGATAGGACAAGAGGAAACAGCCTCAAATTGCTCCAGGGGAGGTTTAGATTGGATATTTGGAAAAATTTCTTCACCAAAAGAGTGGTCAGGCATTGGAACAGGCTCCCCAGGGAGATGGTGGAGTCACCGTCCCTGGAGATGTTTAAAAAGTCTGCAGACGTGGCACTTTGGGGCATGGTTTAGTAGGCTTGGTGGTATCAGGTTGACAGTTGGGCTTGATGATCTTAGAGATCTCTTCCAACCTTAAAGATTCTGTGATTCTATGTCTCTGCCTCCTGATGTGTCCGCATCACCACTGTTTGGTGTCACCAGCAAACTTGGTGAGGGTGCTTTCAATTCCATCATCCAAGTCATCCATGAAGATGCTGAACAGCGTGGGGCCTAGTATTGATCCCTGGGGAACCACACTTGTGACAGACTGCCAGCCTGAGAAAAAAAATGCATTATTTCTCAGTCTATACTTCTGAAAAGTGAATACCTGGCAGGTTTGGTTTTTTCCCCCTAATGTATTTATAGTATAGTCAGTAAGTAAAATAGAGTGTATTTTAGTTGTGGAAGACAGGAGAGGGAAGGACAGATCTGTTCCTGAGATCTCTCAGGAGTATGAAGGTAGGAATGGATAGGAGGGCTAAAACTCAGTGTTATTTTCTTTCAGTTGTTGGTTGGACAGAGGTCTTGCTGTTATACAGTCCCTCAGAAGGGATGATGCTGGGAAATTGTCCAACTGACTGGGTGCTTTTATTAGATTATGTTGGGATTTTGGGTGATATAAGGCATCCTTTATTTGATTTTCTGGGAAAAGAAAGGAGAGCTTAATTTATATTTCTGTTCTGAATTATTAAGTCATGTATTTTACTGCAGTGTCAAGAGTTCTCAGCTGAGATCACATCCTGTCTGGCAGGACAAAATAAGAACATATTGTCACAACTGCAATGCCAATGATGTTATAGGCTAAATAGCACGGTGATGTCAAACTCCTTGCCTAAGGATAGAGAACAGGTCAATGGCAGAGGCGTGTGCAGAGCTGCAGCCTCGGTCTTCAGCTACTGGCCCACACTATCTGTTGAAAGCAACTGATATCAGAAAAAGGCAGCTCTGCAGTCCCATGCCTCAAATGTGGAGTTTCACTGCAGATAATGGTGGGACCTCCCCCAGTTTGTATCCTTCCCTGGAAAACTATGGGGTTTTGTAATCCCCAGCTGCTCCTGTTTCCCACAGACAATTTTACTTATATCTGCCCATAAATCATGCAGTTATGTTCAGTAAGTTAAACTTCCTCCTTCCAGCGCTTTATTCCTATAGCTCTCTCTTACCCAAGGTTTGGAGTACGCTTTCCTGTGCTGGCAGCTGTGGTCTTCTGAATATGTGACTTCAAACTCCAACAAAGCTATAAGCCTTATGGCTGCACTTTCTCTGCTAGAAGCCACTGATGTTGGTCTAAAAAAGTTTATTTTCTGTGGGAGAAACAGAAATGCCATCCTAGTGGAGATTTTAAAAAAAATGTTATTGTATAATAACAGTAAGTTAACAGTAAGTAAACAGTACAAACTGAAACTGAGTACACCGAAGCAAAATTTCTGTGCCTGACATTCTTTTGTGCAGACTGATAGAATACATTTCACAGTCATAATCCTCTGTCACCTGGAACACCACTTAAAAATCCTGGCATTGCTGTAATAACTGATGAAGCACTTATTTCAGGGATCCACACTGAGGTCCTAGCTTCCTTGCTGTGTTTAATTAAGAAGGTTACTTACCATTTGTCTACCTAAAATAATAAGAAGGGATCTCGTGCACTCTTATTTCTGTTGTCTTTGAAACTGTTGGCCAAAGTCCAGTGACCTTTCAGTAGTGATGGCTGCGGATGCTGTTAGGAGCCCTCCCCTTACAGCATCAGGCAGGTGATGATAATCTTCCCCTCCTGTCAGAGCAGTGAAAAAGCAGTAGGTGCCACATTCTGACACTTTTATGACTCATTGCATCTATGGACTGACAGCACTGTGTAGGTCTCCCATTGTAGTCAGAGCCTATATTTAGTCTTTTTTTAAAAAAAAAAAAAAGGAAAAATTAACGTCAAGGAAATTTAATATGCTTTAGCAATTTTGTTTGGCTGCTGTGTTATCTTACCTTATTTTTCAGACCAGCCTGAGGACACAAACTCAAATAATTCAAATTCTTGGGACACATCATTCAGTTGAAAGAGAAATGGGGAGTCCCTCTGCACTTCTTCCACACCCACATGTCCACTGTACCCAGGAGGGTCTGGGAGAGGGGCTGCAAGACTTTCGAACCATCAGCTGGATGACATTCTCAGAAGTAGCTTGGCACTATGTCAGTGTGCATGAGAGATGGTAGGGAGCAGGGGAACACTCTAAAGGAGCTGCTGCTTTTGCTGTGGAGAGACCTAGGTAACTCACAAGCAGACTATTGTGTATCTGTTTGTGAGCTCAAAGGCAGCATTACCAGCATGGTAGTTCACTCAGCAGCATGAATGTTCTGCCAAAGAAAGGAAATAATACACCAGTCTGGAAAGTCGCGGTGTGCAGTTGATGTTGGGGCTCAGCATCCTTCTGCACCCTGGGCTGTTTGGGGTTTCATGTATGTGAGGCACAATGGTTACTAGGCTGCTTTACTTATGCAAAGTGCTTAGAGCCTGCAGGGGATGGCAGACTTAGGGAGAAGACTATGTTCTTCTTGAAATGGTTGTGAGTTTCTGCAGGGCATGTTGTGGTGTTGCCCCAGCTGGCAGATAAGCATCATGCAGCTGCGTGCTCAATCCTGCCCTCCCCCACCCCTCTCCCTGGCCCTGAGGGAGTGGAGGAGAGAATCAGAAGAGTAAATGTGAGTTGTGAGTTGAGAGAAAGACAATTTATGAGGTAAAGTGAAAGTCATGTGTGCAAGCAAAACCAAAGAGGGAAGAAGCAGAAAAGGCCTTGGCTCTGTGTAAACACTGCTCAGCAGTAACAAAAACGTCTCTATATTATCAACTCTGTCCAGCACAAATCCAAAACACAGTCCTATACTAGCTACTACAAAGAAACTAACTCTATCCCAGCCAAAACCAGCACAAAGTGGCAGAGTCTACACTAACATTTTCATTTTTTCACAGAAACATTGTATTTATAGTACTGACTTGCAGCACGGAGAAACAAAAGGAAATACAGTATGATGAATACAGTGGAAAAGCTGTTCTTCAAGGAGCAAAATGCTTGGAGATACCTTGCAGTTTCTAACAAGGGAGTTTGTAAGATATTAATTGTTACAGCTTGCTTTTGGTAGAATTTCTTGCAGATCTGATAAAACAATATCTAACTGATACACATCTTCATGTCTGCAAGATATCCTTCCTGAAGATGCACACTTGTTTTTTTTAAGGCAATGATTCTCATGCTGTCTGCCTGGTCCTGAACTGCGTTCTGGGTGAATTCTTTAATGGACAAAACATAAATCACCTTAATAATGGAGCAACCAATCATCAACACAAAGGGTGCCTTTGGTCCTGCACTTACTAATACAGTGAAGTTGTAGAAAG
>VWZZ01003426.1:0-23050 GCA_013399095.1 Psophia crepitans | reverse complement strand
GGGGGGGGGGGGGGGCGGTGGGAAAGGGAAGAGATGAGCTTGGAAGCTGTGCCAACAGATCACTCATCCAGATTTCCATTCTGAGGCATGAGTAACAGGCCTCAATAATTACTCCAGGAATTAGTTCCCAGAATACACGATGGTCCTGTGCTGAATTTTGGTAATTTGATGAAAAAATTGGTTTGATATGTAATGAAAAAACTCCTACTTTTCTGAAACTTCTGGATTCAGGTTTTTAGTTATCTCCTACAGTATTGCAAAGTACAGTGGACAAAACTGTGTCAATGTAACTGCATAGATACTAATAGCGTTGCAGGATTCAGTTTTAGGAGTCTAATGCTGGTCCAGGTGTCTCAAGTTCTACCAAAGCAGTGTTGTGTTGCATTCTTCTCCTGTCCCTCTCCGATATTTGTTGCTGAAAAACTATTAAGTAACAGAAATGTTCTCACTTATTACTTAGTTGGTTATAGTATGTTCATCTTTTATATAAAATAAGATAGTTTTAAAAAAAAGCACTACATAATAGGTTACATTTTTTTTTAATAGAATTTCTGTATATATTGGTTTCTAGACACAAATGACCTCCAAAATCATGGAAGCCTCTTTTTTGTACTTACCATGGGCATCCTGTTCCCATAATGAGAAATAACAGTAAGTGAACCTCAGCTGGACCAGCAGCCTTTCCATGGTGCAGAGGGAGAGGTGGATCTTGCACTGTTCCCACTTGCTTAGCTGTCCTTAACTAATTAGGGATCTGGAAACTGTTCTAGAAACCTGCAGCCCTTTCAGCCCTATAAATGGGAACATTGCAGCAGGCAACTTCTTGTTCAGGTGTGATGCAGAAGCAAGGCCTTGGGTGTGTACTTAAGCATTTCACAGAATCATTGAGGTTGGAAGGGACCTCATGAGATCCTGTAGTTCAGTCTTCTTGCTCAATGCAGCTTGACCAGGACCGTGTCCAGTTGACTTTTGAATCTCTTCAAGGAAGTAGACTCCAAAACTTCTCTTTGCAACCAGTGCCACTATTCAGCCTACCTCACAGTAGAAAGTGTGTGCTTGCATTCATGTTAAATGTATTATTTTTTTTTCCCAGTTTTTGCCCATTGCTTCTTGTTTTCTCAGTGGGCACCACTAGGAAAATTCTGTCTCTCTCATCTTCATTCCCACCCTCCCATCAGGTGTTTATGCATGTTGATAAGATCCCCTGGAGCCTTCTCTTCTCCAGGGTGAACAGCCCCAGCTGTCTTAGCCTCTTTTCATGTCAGAGGTGCTCTGGTTCTGTAACCATCTGAATGGGCCTGCACTGGACTTGCTCCGATGCATTCATCTCCATCTTGTACTGGAGAGCCCAGAACTGGACACAGCATGCCAGATGTGGCCTCACCAGTGCCGAGTAGAGGGGAAGAGTCCATCTCTTGACCTGCTGGTGATACTTTCCTTAATGAAACCCAGAAGGCTGTGGTCTCCTTTGCCCTGAGGGTACCTTAGATTTGTTGTTTCATACTTGAAAAGCAGTCCCAGCCTGAGCACAGGAAGACCTGCCCAGTAGTCAGTCCTCTGACCAGCTGTTGAGAAAGCTGTTCCAGGGAGTTGAAAGCATATTCTGCAACTTGAGCTGATTTCCAAATGCAGTAGGCCTTATGCTCATTCATCTTGCTGTCAGGACACTCCACACAGTGTAGAAAGCAGCTCAGCAAGCAAAATATAAGCCCCAGGTGGCAAAGCTTGAAAAATGAGTTAAATATAACTCTATGAAGTGGCTCTAATGGCCATGGCAAATAGGACTCTTATGTTAGCCTGAGAGATGATTATTTGGGTGGGGGGTTTTTTCTGCTTTTTTAGTGGCTGTCTATAAGACAAAATACATATTCTTCATTCTAAAATGTAAAGAAAAAGAATCATACAGGTAGAAGCAGATTGGTTTTCCTGGCAACTAATAAACTCATGATTCTCCTTCACTGCAACTCAGCCGTATAGACACTTACAGTTGTATTGTCATCGCTTACTGAGCATCTTTCCATCACCTATAGTAAATATGAAAGTGGTGTTGTATGTATGCTTCCGTCCTGAAGAGAAATATGTCTTCTAACATTACTACTTATTTGGGGAATGAAGGAAGTAGCAGAGTAAAACCTACAAACCTTTCCTGATCTTAAAAATTTTGGCACCTTTTTAAGTGGCAACAGATCTTTATGTCCTGAAGATGACTATTTGGGACTCTGCAACAGAATGAATGGAGTGTGGGCCTTCTGCAATTTCAGGGCACCACTGACAAGTTCAGCTTTAGAGAAACTTCACTAACCTATGTAATACTTTTGATATTGTTCATTTTTTTTAAGTTGATATATATTGTGTTTCCTTGCTATCATGAAAAGATCTCAGCAAGATTTTTGGAGGCTTGTAGAATATACGCTGACCTGATACATTTTTAAAATGAAAAAACTTTTCTTTTTTTTTTACATAACAACATGTAGGGAAAAAAAATGTGATGACTGTCATAACAGAGGACCTGACAAAAATGTATAAATAATTTTTGCTGGTGAGATTATGGTTATTTAAGAACTTGATTTGTCCTAATGTGGTCCAGACTAAAAGCATGATGCAGTCCTACAGAAATGTGGCTAAATACAGAGCCTTTTTTCAAAGGCTTAGTTTGTGTTAAAGCATTATAAAAACAATTGAGATTTTTCATGTTAACTGACCGAGTAATCTTAAAATGCCATCCTTTAACTCAGTTCTCAGCCCAGAGGGACTGATTTGTGATGAGGGATGGATCTGTGCTTGGAAGATACAAAAAGCCCACCATGGGAATAGCCTTACAGAGCACCAGACAGAGGAAGGGTGAACATATCAACACCAGGATTTAAAGTCAGCTGTCAGCTTACTGATGAGAAGAGCCTTCAGAGTATGGGAAATGGTTTGATATTAATAACGTGTAGTTGAAATACAACCTTCAGCAATGTCTGATCTGTTCTTAGTTTCAGAGTTTAAGTGGTGAGAACATTAATTGTCTATAGGCAAATAATAGCTGGCTTAGAATCAGAAAGGCAAAAGTAAGAAAACTCATGGGCCAGCATAAAGGCAGTTTAGTAAGTGAAGAGGGAAAAAGAAAAAAAAAAAAAGAAAGTGATGCAAAGGCAATCACAGCAGACTGTTACCCAACCAGTCTCTGAGCAACAGCTGCCTTGGAAAAACTACCCCACAGCTTTATTGTGGAGCATGACATTGCATGGTGCAGAATATCTCTCTGGTCACTTCGGGCCAGCTGCTCCGGCTGCGTCTCCTCGCAGGCTCTGACCTACTCGCAGTGGGCGCAGAGTGAGAAACAGAGAAGGCCTTGATGCTGTGCAGCCACTGTTCTGCCAGAATACCGTGTTTCCGACACCATTTTGGTTACAAATCTAAAGCACAACACAATACAGACTGCTATCGAGAAAATTTACTGCAGCCCAACCAGACCCAGGACACTCTGTTAAACAGAGTTGAAACTAACAGCTGAAACCAGTACATAGAATGGAGGAAAGGGCTGGCCACACTGAAGCAGCATGGCTGGAAGGAAATTTTGTGTGTTGTGACATACTTTGATGTGTCAAAATACTTAAGTTCTCTTGTAAATTCATTTAGAACAGTATTTTTGATACTATTTCACTGAAGGTGGGTTTCATGCTTGTGTAACAACTTGTGGAACACAGTCCTTAGCCTTTCTTTGCATTTTTTCACTAACAGTTGAGTCCATCAAAGGTATATTTTTGAAAACTCTTTACTGGTGGAACAAATGCTCCACTGGTAAATCCACAAGCTACTGTCCTTCATCATGTAGGTTTAAGTACTGTGAGGGGCTCGCTGTAGCCAGATCACTTTTTGCTTTTCTTTTAGGTCTAATGAGAAGTTCAGTTAATTACCCCTTCCACATTCACGGGTGATAAGTTTACTTTTGTGCAAAGCCAATGCTTGGGGATGGTTTGGGCTGGTTTTAATGGATATTTAAATATCTGCTTGGTGGTGTTTATTTTGATGTAATATGGTGGTGAAAAGGACCAAAGAAGATTTTTAGGTGCTGAGAGATGGTGAGATGGATAGATGGGTGAACAGATACATACGCCATTGGATTTCAGATGTGTACAGCCTTTACTGATGCCAGCTCACAGAAACGGGCAGAGGAAATGTAAGGCTGTTTGTACCTGCCTGTATAGATCTCTCTCCTAACATGAAGCTCAGCATTGCTTTCTCCAAACCAAATGGGATCCTAGAAATCTTTAACATGTAAAACTTCCAAAATGTCCACCTCTCTTTTTCAGTGCCACTTTTGTAACTGGAAATTTCTGCCTACACCCATCCTCAGTCCTTGTGAGGCACTGGTACAGGTTGGTTACAGAGGCAGCCAGAAGCCCTCCTCACCCCGTCCTCAGAGGCCTCAAACCTCTTCCCTACACTGGTTGTTGGGTTGATGCTATGAAGAGTGTGAGTTCTCAACTGAGGCAATCCAATCCTTGGGGTGCAACAGAAGTTCCTCCTGGAATCCAGGTAGGTTGTGCAGTTTAAGAGCAAGAAGCAGCAGAGAACATCCAGAAAAAAATAGATGTTTGCAATACAGAAGCAACCTCTGCCACTCTTGGGTGGGAAGAAACTGGGACAATGTTTCTGCCTCAAGTAGTTAGCAACACAAGGCTCAAGCCTCTCCCTCTCTTGGGAGCTGTGGATGTGGTGTTTTGATTTTTCTTTAAGAGGGAAGATACGGGCAGAGCAAAAGAAGAATTGATCAGTTCATGAAACAGAAGGCTGGACAACTGATCGTATTGACAGTAGTATTTGCCACTGTGGTGGGCTGACCCTGGCTGAAGTCCAGGTGCCCACCAAAGCTGCTCTATCCCTGCTGCTCCTTAACTAGACAGGGGAGAAAAGGTGTAATGAATGGCTAGTAGCTCGGGATAAGGACAGGGAGAGGTTGTTCACCAATTGCCGTCCTGGGCAAAACAGACCAGACTTAGAGAGGAATTCATCTAGTTTATTACCAAGCAAAACACAGAGTAGAGCAGTGAGAAATAAACCCAAATCTGAAACCTCCTCCCCCCAGCCCTCTCTTCTTCACTTCACTCCTGATCTCTCCGTGCTCCCCCCAGCGGCAGAGGGGGACAGGGGTGGGTGTTACCGTGAGTCCATCACAGGGTGTCTCTGCTGCCCCTTCCCCCTCAGGGCAGGACTCCTCACACTCTGCCCCTGCTCCAGCCTGGGGTCCCTGCCACGGCAGACAGTCCTCCACCAACTTCTCCAGCGGGAGTCCTTCCCAGGGGCTGCAGCCCTTCACCGACTGCTCCCGTGGGTCCCTGCCGTGGGGTGCAGACCTGCAGGAGCAGCCTGCTCCAGTGTGGGTCCCCCCTGGGGTCACAAGTCCTGCCAGCAAACCTACTCCAGTGTGGGCTCTCTCCTACTCTCTCCATGGATCCACAGGTCCTGCCAGGAGCCTGCTCCAGCATGGGCTTCCCACGGGGTCACAGCCTCCTTCAAGTGCTTCTACCTGGTCTGGCGTGGGGTTCTCCATGGACTGCAGGTGGAATCTCTGCCCCCCATCATCCCTTCTCCATGGGCTGCAGGGGGACAGCCTGCCTCACCATGGTCTTCACCACAGGTTGCAGGGGAATCTCTGCTCCAGCCCTCACATTCATGCTGAGAATGTTCACAACTGCAATTAAAAAAGTCTAATTTGAGATACTTCAGAATGTAATAATTACACTATATTTCACTGATAGAGTTTGACACTTTTGAATTTGGATTCCAAAGAGAAATTTCTAGAACGGCTGAGGTCTGAGATCTCTGAGATACTTCCACATGTGATTTTTCTAACAAGTATTCATTGTGTAGACTTTGCAACAATAGCAGTGAATGAATTCCATTCTAATTTAGAGAAAAGAGTGAAGTGAGGGTCATATCAACAAAGTATTCTGGAAGGAAATGGATAAAATAGAATGAAAATGTTTTCTTTCATTAAAATGAATAGTCTATCTGTAAGTGATGAAAGTGTGTTCTTATCTTACACAAGAAGAAAAACATATGGCTGAAGGTAAATCTTAAGATACAAAGAGGTAGCATTTAGTTTAACATTTATCTTGTAGACCAAGGACTTTGAAAGGCAACAACTATCTTTCTGCTCTGCAGAGGAATTTAGATTTCCCTAATCCTCTACGTCTTTTGATTCTGCAGTGATAGAGATATATAAGTTTTAGTCTGGCTGGCAGCCATGGTAAAACATGAGGGATGGTTATATAATTTATACAACGCTTTCAACAGCTCCACTTTCTTTATTATCAGAAAATGAACCCACCTTTAAATATATGAAGTAGGAAATAGATATTGTGTAGGAAATAATTGATTTTTTGTCCTTTGATGACCAGGACCATGTATATCTTGAAAAGTGAGCATGGCTCCTGCCTTTCAGGTGAAGGGGAATGGATTTTTACCAAAGTGTTTTCCTGGATTCTCTAACTGCTTTCATTCTTACCAAGAGTGCCTTAAATCTTTTCATCTATGCGTCACCATCATAAGGCAGGCTGAATATCCTGCCTGCTGACTCTACTACAGGCTCTACGGACTTCTATACAGTTACCAGTACGAGCATTTTCAAGTCCACATCAAAGATGCCATCTGCTAATAGCGGTAGTCCTGTTTGCAGTGCTCTTTGGGTTGTAACTAGATAGGAATTCAGTAGAAACAATGGGGACTGGGCTTCAGTTTCTGTGAAAATTATCTATCTGCTAAATTGAAAAGGAAAAGAATTCCTGGGGGACACACACAAGAAGTGATATCTGTGTATTGCTTCCTCTAAAAGAGTGGACTCACTCTTTTTGTCTCCTTTAAGGACATAAACCTAAAGCAGTCAATAACCTGCTTAAAAGTTTTGTTTAAGTTTTCCTTTTCATCCTACTTTACCAGCTTTTCCTTGGCTCCAACACAAGATTTATTTTGCTTTGTTTTCCTATTTATCTGCTTGCCAATTTATTCTTTTTCCATTTTGTTTCCCGTGCAATTATAATAAATGAAGTACTTGCTTCCTTCATGCTTTTAAAACACACATTGTTTCAGTAGCATTTTTATCAATGCTTTGGTGATATATGACTAACTCTGGTGAATTACTTGTTCCTGCAAGTAAGTTTTTGTTTGCCTTTATAACAAGGCTTTCTTCATGAAAGCAGGAATTAAAAAACCAAAGGTATAGACATTGATCTGGTACTATAACCACTCATTCACTTTCCATGGAATGTTAGGGGAAGCTACCTCCTTGAACAGTTAGATGCTCGAGCGAGTCCAGAGGAGGGCCACGAAGATGATCAGACAGCTGGAGCACCTCTTCTATGAGGACAGGCTGAGAGAGCTGGGGTTGTTCAACCTGGAGAAGAGAAGGGTCCAGGGAGACCTTATAGCAGCCTTCCAGTACCTAAAGGGGGCCTACAGGAAAGACAGAGAGGGACTGTTTGTCAGGGAGTGTAGTGATAGGGCAAGGGGGAATGAGTTTAAACTGAAAAAGGGAAGATTTAGATTAGATATTAGGAAGAAATTCCTTACTGTGAGGGTGGTGAGGCACTGGACAGATTGCCCAGGGAAGCTGTGGATGCCCCTCTCTGGAAGTGTCCAAGGCCAGGTTGGATGGGGCTTTGAGCAACCTGGTCTAGTGAAAGGTGTCACTGCCCAAGGCAGTGGGGTTGGAACTAGATGGTCTTTGAGGTCCCTTCCAACCAAAACCATTCTATGGTTCTATGATGCTATGATCTTTCAGTTTGTTACTAAAGTCCCTAATGGAAATGCAAGTAGAATTGTTCTGTTTCACAGGACTCCCCTGTTTCTACTGAAAATTATTTTTAATTCATTAATATAAAGTTATTTAAAACAATCTTTTGAAACCCTGTTGTACAGACAGCAGTGAAAAATGGGATAACAGTACAGTGTATCACACTTTGCAACAAGTTTATTTTAACATAAACACTTCTTCCTTGTCTGAAAGCCTACTTACCCTGGATATGTAAGGCAGAAAACCCCAAAGAAAATTATGTAATGAAAATAAGTTAAACTATTTTGATGAGCAAATCTTGTTACTCTCTTTCATCTCTCAAATTCTCCATGTCTTAACCTCATATCTCAACTTCTGATTCGCCTGATTCTTGCCTGACTTTACAGGGGACTGGACAGGAAGTACATCAAACACCAATGTTAACTTCAGCTGTACTCTGACAGGATCTTCTTGTAGGAGCTCTACAGAAGCTTGGCAGAAGCTCAGACATCATAGCCACAGCTCCATAGAGAAGCTCAGGCCTTGTATTGCCAACTTCTTGAGGGAGGAGGGAGGAACATTGTCCCAATTTGTTCCCATGCAAATGTGTCCGAGGCTGCTTCTGTATCAGAAGCAATTTGAGATTGCCTCAAGGAATATTAGTCCATGTCAAAGACTTTGTAACAAGTTGGCCTTTCTGGGCATCTGATGAGCTTCATTTTTTTTCTCATCTGTACTAGTATTTCCATTCTATGTTTAATGCCGCGTATGTGCCCATATGTGGGCACAGAACTGAGGGAATAGTATCTTAGACATAGCATTCTGCAATAATTTCAGCTTATACGCCTGTATCTTCATCTTCTTTCTCCCTTGTCCTGGTGTCTTTATGACAACAAAAAATTTCCGTATTTTACAGAAAAAACAAGACTTGAAATAATTTCGTTTTTAGAGAATGCCCCCTTAGTCTCTTACTCAATTCCAAAATGAAGTGAAGGATAATCCAAATTAAAATTAAATGAGTTTCTGAAAAATCAGAATTGTTTTTGATTGCATTGTTTTTCATTAATTTTTTCTGAAGCTACAAATCATTGTGCAACTCAGAGAGCTCTGGTCAGTGCTGAATATGCTCCCTTTCTGGTCTTTCTACTGACTAGCCAGACAGTTTGATCAAGGATGAGACTGCTAGAAAGAAGCTACAAGCCTCACAACCATGTGAAAAGGACAAGGAGAGGGTGATACTGTGTTGCAGGACAGAGGAGAGAAGCTGAGGATGACAAGCAATGATTAACATGGGGTGAGTTACCAGTGGGTAGCAGTCTTAGAAGGATTTAGGATGTTTCACCAAATCCTGTGCAGATGACATTAAATGAATTAATGCTTAATGTCCTGTAATCATTATGGTTTCCTTTATAGCTTAGCAATTATAAAACATTTATTCAGTTGTTTGTTACATCATTAGACCTCACAAATCACCAAGTACATAAATAAAACATCCTATTATCTTCATTTTACACTTCTGACATATAAGCAGAAGCGGTGTCACTCTACAAAGCATATGACCTATGTGCAAAGATCATATGTCCTTCAGAAGAGAGTTTGAAGTCTCAAAACCTTTATCAGCGTTCTTCAGAAGTGTAAAGAGAAGTTTTAAAATAGGTACAAACCAATTAAGAATTTGCAAATGCAGTGGGAGTAAAAGGTCAGTTTTGTCTTTGCAAAAGGTTAATAGCAGGACACGATTTGGCTGTGTACTCAGACTGTTATTTATTCTGTCTGTAGATCATATTAGTAATCTCAGCTGGTCTGAAGATTACAGCATTGGGGCTAGAGTGGCCAAGTGCCAAGTTTTGAGGAATTACCTTCCTCTCTGTGCACAGGCCAGCATCCCGTACCAGTGAAGCCGTGAACAGAGGCATCCCTCAGGTCTGGGCTAATGCCACAGCATCAGAAGCTGAAAGCTGCTGCTTAGGAAGTTTTGTGATGACTGGGGCAGGGAAAGAGAAGGCTAAACTAGGATCACTAGTGTGAAACAGCCACATTTTTGGAAATCAGTATTAAAGTAAATGGAAGGACTTACTGTGGGCATAAAATAAGTAATGGTGCAAAGATAAAATGCGGTAGACAATGCAAAACAAGATATATCATTGCTAAGCCTTGAAATTTTTAACTGTGACTGTGAATTCAGTTTTGAAGGCGAGACAGCTTTTTGCAGCTCTGTTTTCCACATGCCTTTTGCGTAAGAAATGTCTAAGCTTCATGTTAGTCATATTTAGCAAAAAGAATGGTCAGTGCTCACCTTTTTTTTTTTAATGAGGAAATTATTCTTATATTTTCATAAACCAAACTCCTATACAGTATTGTATGATACAAGATACTAGATTAAGCACATTTTTAAGGTAAAATTCTTGAAGTCCTCACTAAAATTTTTATTTACTTCTTGTTCAGTTAGTCTTCCTGAATAACAGAAAGTATTGAAAATAAAAGTAGTCCTCTCTAAAACTTCATTTCTGTTTTTGCAAAGACATTGAATGGATTCTGCAAAAACAGGCAGGTGCTCAGTATATTGCATATTAGTCAAGCTATAATTCTTTCTGCCCATGTTATGTCATGCTATCTTTTGATGAACTCTTTGGTGCTACTCAGGCAATGAGAAAACTGCCAGTAAGTTCAGTGCAATAAGTCTATGGCACTTCTGCTTGCATCACCCTGAGGAAATGCAAAAGCATCTGTCTTCTGCCCTCCTTTGCGAAGGAAAACATTATTTTGAAACAGATTTAAACAGTATTGAAAAGTACCAGGGAAAAGTCTCATTCTTCAGAAAGCCTACTAAATAGTTACTGTATAGGGTTAACACCACATCAGTCAGACATGAAGGGCTAACAGTTAAACTGAGCTTTATAATTCTTGCTCACCTAGATTTGGGTTCCTTTGTCAAATCCTCAATGATGAATTTAATTTCACATTTGCATAAAATCAGTAGAAGATCCAGCACTGTTTCAACCTTTCCTTTCCTTTTGAAATAAAAAATGTTTCTAATCTTAGTTTCTCTTAAAAGATTTTTTTACGTTATTGACAGTTAGTAGGTTGGCTGTGAAAAGAAAGCATTTGCATTTAACAGATGAAAAAGGAACTATTCAGGCTGCAATGAACTTTTCAAATGCCTGCTCCTATTCAAAAAGGGGGGGGGAAACCCTTGAGATTTTTACTGTCAAAACAACTGGAGTTTTTTTGAAAGATCACTGAGAAATATCTGTTCCTATGTATTCGATTCAACTGGTATCTTTCTTCTCTTGCTCTGGCATGTGTGAATGCCTCAGCTATCCCCATGAAATCCATGCACTGTGATACCTGCCCTGGGCATCACTAATGGTGTCAGCAGCACCACTGCAGAGAACAATCAGTCATTTCCCACAAAGCCTGAACAGTCACATCGGGTTCATAAAGGTGAGCTTAGGGACAGCTCAGATACTTTCATTCTTTCTAGAATGCATTTCAGCAACCTAAAAAGCAAAAGCAGCAGTTGCTGTGAACCAACACTTCAGGGGTGTCAGGCAGACGTTATAGGCAGACAACTTTGTAATTTTCCCCTGGAGAATTTAACTTAAACTGCCCAGCAATGTCCTTTGCCATGTCCTTTGTCTTTGCATCTCTTTGAATGTTACAGTTTGCACACTTGGTGGGGAGTAAAAAAAGAGCATGCTTACATAGTGTATCCTTCAATGGCTAGTCCTGTGAAAACTAGTTGTTAACCCACTGAATCACCTCAGTCTGCATCCTCCGGTTCTGCTTTGTGGGGTTGTAAGTGTCTTGGTGTTGGTAACCTTTGAGGGCTGAGCCTTAAGGAGTTCTGTGGAGCCAGATGCACAGCCTGCGCAGCTTAATCTGTTCTTTAGCTCACCAAAGCACCTGAAAATGCCCTGTGTTTCTGCCTGGCTGTTTTAAAACAGGAGCCTATTGCTTCAACTCTGGCCTTTCAATAGTTTGACCCCTACTCAAACCACAACTTTTGTCCTCAGTGTAGTGTTTGAAAATAGAAATGTACATTAAATATACAACATAGAACATGGAAATTTGTACCAAATATGTAAATAGTAGCAAGAACTTGAATCCTGAGCAGAAACCCATCCTGATTACTCTCTGATCGCACGTAAACAGGGGCTGTCATTTCTCTTTGACCATACGATCAAGAGCTTCTGTGCAGCACATTGCCTGCTTGCCATATGCCGGGCTCCATACCTCCAGGTTTCCGTCTGTGCTTGGATGTATTGTGGCAATCTTCTCATTCCAAGTGTTTGCTGTGCTCCTTCTCCATCCCCAACTATTCTTTCACTGTTGTCTACAGCCCCTGGAAGCCCTTCCTGGATAGCCCAACACACAGCAGCTCCCAGGCAGGTGCTCGGTGGTACAAAGGTGAGTTTGGTAATTTCAGCATGGCAGGGTTGTCCGACCACATCCCCAGGCAGAATAACAATTGCTGCTAAGTAATAGTCTGCTGTTCATTAAGGGTCTCTGGTGGATGTCCTCTGTAAGAGTATTTTCCAGCTGAGCTTTTTCTGGTGAGTTAAGATGTATTGTATAACAAGAGCTAAATAATTCTAAAAGCATACTTTTCATGATAAGTAGAAAATGGTACTAGATGAAGCATGAGAGACAAGTACAATATCAATTTAAAATAAAAGAGACTTTTTCCTGCCTGATTTATTATCCAGGATATTCGTCTAGACTTTTTTACAGCAGAAACTTAAAACACTTATGGCTTTAACTAGAAAAAAAAATCCTGTTTTAGTACATTAATGATTTCCAGGCAAATTAAATATTAAAAGCAAAGTCTGAGAAGTGTAGCTTAAAATATGTGAAACTAAGATTCAAAGAGANCAAGGCCTTTGCTGCTTCTCGCACCAACCTGCTGGTGGGATGGCTGGGGGTGCACGGGGAGTTGGGAGGGGACAGCCAGGGCAGCTGATCCCAGCTGACCAAAGGGACATTCCATACCATATGGCGTCATGCTCGGTTTATAAGGGGCTGGGGGGAAGAGGAAGGGGGAGGGCAGCAGTGTTCGGAACGATGGCGTTTGTCTTCCCAAGTAACCATTACGTGTGATGGAGCCCTGCTGTCCTGGGGATAGCTGAACCCCTGCCTGCCATGGGGAGTGGGGCATGAATTCCTTGTCTTGCTTTGCTTGTGCACACGGCTTTTGCTTCGCTGATTAAACTCTTGTACCTGAACCCACGAGTTTTCTTACTTTCACTCTTCTGATTCTCTCCCCCTTTCCGGTGAGGGGGTCGGAGCAAGTGTCTGCGTGGTGCTCAGCTGCCGGCTGGGGTAAAACCACAACAGTGTGGATGTGTGTGTGAACGTGTGCTCATGCGCGTGTACGCCTGCTAGCACAAAGGACTCAGGCTCATTTAAGAATGGGTAAAATAGAAGAATGAAGCAAGGGCTGGGGAATGATTTGTCAGTGATGATAAAATCAGAGGGACATGTCTTCCTTTATCTTTCATGAAAGGAAATAATTAAAAATGGCAAGAACTGGCCTCCAGCCTTTGGTCCAAACCTAAAGAATCAGTCTCAAAGTTTCAGGACAAAGAAATGTAATTATAAAGAGCCTCAGCAGATGCTACAGAACCTTTTGCAGAGTTCTTCACACTCCCCAGGCAGAGGAAAAACTCACATCAGAAGGAAATGAGATGAGAGATGGAGAGAAAGTAAGTGCGTGTCTCACAACATGGGTCCCCGTAGGCTGCTGTGCATATGTAAGAAAGTAGATAAAAACCATGGTAATTTTGATCTCTCCTCTTTCGTGGAATAATTTATTTGTTTACAGAATTTAATTTTTGGCTCCCAATTAATTTGAAATTTCAGTAGCAGTACTCGTTTTAAATGCTTTTTAGAAGAAGACTTGAAAGGCCTTCACACAGAACTTCTTGCCTCAAAGCGAAGTACAGGAGTGCTCAAATGAGGTGTCTTGCCAGCAGAATCGTGGTCAGAATAGTAACATAATATTCATCAGTAGACTGTTGTAGATCTGAGAATTAACTCAGAATAACTTTTATTCAACTTTAAAATACCAAATTATTCACATTGGTAAGAAATTTAGTTTTGCTTAGATGTGTTTTTCTTGCACATCCTTTGACTCTTAGGACAATGATGTCAAAGGAGAATAGCTTAACTTATAGGTTAACAGATCTGCACTGCTCTGTGTTGCTTTACTGTGTATCCCTAAGTAAGTAACGCAGGACTGAACTCTGGGAAATACCTGCCAAAAGTTTGGGATAGACCTCCCATTTTTGAAAAGCAGTTAACGCAGAAATAGGATATTTGCTCTTACGCAGGCAAGTCTAGAATGGCATCCTCAAATGGTGCCTAGCTTTGGGCAGCCATTTAAAAAAAAAACACAAACCCACACCCCTTAGTCCTAATCTTGCTGCAGGCAAACTGTGCTCACCTGAGTTCTGCTGAGGGCTTTGGTATCAAGCAAGAGATCTGTGGTGGAGATCAAGTGCTCTGTGGCACCATGTTGTTAGCAAGGGAGGTTTCCTCCCGCTTCATTACAGTAGGTTTACGTGCCATTTTTGGGCTGCAGCAAGACTGCCGTGTGCCTTAGCAGCAGCATGTGGGGCAGGAAGTGGCTGCGAGACAGCAAGCGGCACTCCTTCGGACAGTTCACTGAACTCAGGAAAGCCATGTAGGTGTTTTCATGAGCAGTTTGAAATTACAAGCATAGTAAGCTGTAGAACCAAAACATTAACTCCAGCATGCTTAAAATAAACTGAGCTGAGAAGATGGGTGTTCTTAACCTCCTCAGTGTTTGTTTCAAGAGTGGGAGAATACAGGATCTTTATGATATGGACTACTATATAGTTCCCTCTCCTTAGCATTGTTGCATGTCCATCTATGCTGTTTCTGATTTTGTCGTCATTCAGCACCTTGCTCAGCAGCAGTAGGAGTGCAGGACATGATGCTTAGTCCCCTGGAATTTATCCTAAATACCAGTTAGGGATTTTGAGAATCAAAGTCTCAGTTCCTTGCTTCCTAAGGCAGGCGTAGACCTTCCAACCTGGGAAAATACCCATAGAAATACAGGCTTTCTACAAGCTACCCTCAAACTGAAATGAAATGTATTTCAGATGTCATGGTGCCTGGTTTAAAAGCTGGACCCATGTGCCAGACAGATATGAAGGAAGCAGAGGAGGACCATGAGGTGTGGCACCACAACAAATCTGCCATGTACTGTGGAATCTCCTGTTTGTTGCATACAACTGTGGTACAGCTTCTCATTGTCCACCATTAACCCCTCAGGTTGGCTGCCAGCAGGGGAAGACACAAAAACCTTGATTCGGGTTTTGTATTTCCTTGCTCTACCCCTGTTCCCAGAGATCACACCTGAGTGAGGACACTGAAGAAAAGTTATCCCAGGCCTGCCTCTGTTCTTTCCTCATTTGGGTTTACTAACTCAGCAGCTGGTGTATTTTGACCTTTCCAGCATATTTCCCGGCCTGGAAATAAAAGAAGTCTCTTATTTCCGTTGCCTCCTTCCATAGCTCTGTTTCATGGTCTACCTTTAGGCTTTCTTCATCACCTCAAAATGTCAATGAAAATAATTTATGCCACCAGTCATCAATGTAAAGTTCCTCTTCACACTCTTTTCTGACTTCATATTTTCTCTGTTTTGCCTATGTTGTTCAAGGGGAGTGGGGGGTGGGGGGGAAAGGTGGAGGGGTGGTGGTGGCGAGAAAAGAGACAGAAACATGTTCAGGGTTGATTCTGCTGTTTTCTAGCTGTCTGAGCCACCACAAAAAACCTTGGTCCTTTGAGGCCTTCAGCAACATGATTATTTAAATATGTAGATAGGAAGCCGGGTTAAGAAGGGCTTCCATATGGGTGAATGGCATTATCAATAAATGTGTGGCAAATCCCTGTCCTTCAAGAAAGACCTCTGACATCCAGCATCTCTTTCATTTTTAGAAGGAAAATACAGAATAAAGACCCCATTGTAAGCTGGCCATTTCCCTTCCTTTTGGTAAAAGTCAGCTGTTTAATTGTTTTCTGGAGTGCTTCACATCTCACTGTGAGACAGAGCTTGTGACTCAGCTTTCTTCCCATTTCTTTCGTGCCCTTCTGAAGTGTTAGAGAACAGGAGTAAAAAAACCCAAACAACTGTTTTTTAAAGTATTCTTGCAAGTAAACAAAGTAATGAACTGTAACAAGCAGGAGAACAAACAGTAAAAGAAATATAAAGGAGAATATAAACATACTCTATAGTAAACATAACCCTAAGCATACACTTAATAACAAAGTAAAATAAGAAATGATCTGTGGTCTGGTGGATTTTGTGGTCATGTGGTGGTGTTCAGCATTTAGGTCAGAAGAGAATTCAACTGATGAAATACAGTAAAGTTAAACATTACTTGTTAGATGGAATTTTACAGAGCCAAGTAAAACATAATCTGCATCTTAAGGCACTTACAGTTTAGAACTAGAAATATTCAACTATGAATGCAGAGAAAAAGGTACCATTTCAGCTATTTTTACTTACAATCATGTTGTTTTCTCAGAATTCTTATTTAAACACTGCTTTAAGATCTACCATGCTAAGCTAAAAGTCCAAATGTTTTACTAGTGTGAGAAAATGACTCAGAAATTTTGCTTCAGCCATTTTATGGGCCATGGCCATTTGGTGTGGGGGGACATGACACGTAGGCAAAGTTAAACAATTCAAGGGAATAGCTCCTTGGAAGGAGTTAAATGTAAAGTGAGTCTGTGATAAGCTAATGGATAGTGAAAGAATGTGCGCCCTGAAAGTATCAAACCAATGGGGACAGGGACAGGAATTTGGGCAACTGAAAAAGGGAGGTGGGAAAGGGTATAAATACCTGAAACTTTTGTACTTGGGTGTGCAACTTTGAGGCACACCCGACTGAGCTGACTCATTTGTTTTTAATAAATTTTTTTCTCTTTGCTTCGAAGACTTTGTACTCTTTACATTTAATCTGTGGGCAAGTGTTTCTCACACTAGTCATGTCAGAATGAGTTTTCACTGAAAAGATGAGAATATCTGCAGGTTTTGAAGCTGTGGGTTAATATACTAGTCAGATCTTTTTAAAGAAAAAGCCATACCATCCATTCTTTTCTTTACAGAAAATAATGTACCTATACTTAGTATGGACAACATTGCCACTGCATTGAGATAAAGCACAAAAAAATTTATGACAGTGAGAATCAGCGAGAATACACAGAGAAAAGATGTAAAGCCGAATTAGAAAAGAAGGGTGGTGGAATTATTGCTGGTGGTTCTCTGTTTATTCTGTTGCATACCCTCTTGCTCAGATAATCCTAACTCCATTGTTTACAGTGCTAGTAGTTGTAATATTTGTGCTGTGTCACAGCTTCTGCATATTTATAGGCCTGGAAATCCTTTTTGCTCAGTTGAGGGACTGAGGTGGCATGGGAGGTGTTTTCACTCTGCTTGGGGGTGCGTAGCCACTATTTTCAGCCTCTCTGTTGTGATAGGGCTGCTGTTTAGAAACTGTGAAGAATCTGCTCAAAGGAACAGTAGGAGTAATGAGCACAGGGAAATCTCAGGCTGAGATGTATTAGTGGCTATTCAGGGACGCAAAGTGAAGTGCATTAGCAAGCACTTAGGAGTAAACGTGTGCCTAGGGCCTGCTAACCTTCAAATTTAAGGATGTCTTTAGGGACTATTGCCTACATCAATAACAGAAGAAGAAGATAGTTTTAAACAGCATCTGGAATGTGTCAGTAAGGCATGATAGTTCCAGGGTCTGCATTATCCTAGATGAAAATTATTCTCTTGAGTGCCTTCTTATTTTATCAGGGCAGATTTAGTTCTTATCAGAGGGCACCATGAATCTCTGGGGTTGGCAATTGGAAACACTTGGGTGAAGTGCTTCCTTTGCTTCTGTGGGAAACATGACGGCTGACTGCAGGACTTGCCATCACAGGGAGAAAGCATGAAGTTATTCCTTTTCTGATGTGATGGACATCTTCAGTCGCTGGAAATCAGAGGTCCTAGCCACAGCTGAGAGGTGGTTTGGATGATGAAGCAAATGCCATCTACTGTGAAAACGCTACAAAGCAGAAAGTGCTTTTATGTTTACTCCATCCTTGGGCTTGATCCGTTTTTAAAAGGAGACAGGGAGAAGGTTTTCAATAGCTGCACTGGGAGCCAGATCAGTTCTCTGATGTTTCCAGACTTTTTAATTTTTGCTCTTTCGTTCCAGCTCTTTTTTTCACCTTTGCTTTATTTTAAGCTGCATATAAAAACAAAGTTTGGGATACTTCAGTGAAGAAATTTTACATCCACACAAAGCAAAGCTCACTCTAATGTTCATTTATCCCAATACATTAAAAGCTCTAATTATAATCAGCAGGCAATCTGCATGTGTGAGGAATTTCGGGAGCTGAAGATTATGCTGGTAGAGGGGAGACTTTTCCTTTCAAGTCTGCTGCACTGTATTTCTAATCAATTGTTTAGCCTTTAATTGATTGACTTTTGATTTAATTGACATTGACTACAATCCTTTTGTTCTTTGCTCTGTTGCAGCTGTAGCTGTAGCTAACACGTATATGATTGTCCTTTGAGCGGGCTCAATTGTTTGTTTCCCATGGAAGCAAAGCCTTATCCAAAGCCCTTCAGTTTTCTCAGTCTTCTCTCATTATTCTGCTGGTGTTAAGAACACAGGACCATTAGTTTCATGGCCATCAGATCATTTGTTTCATTTTAAAAAATAGTAGCTGTCAGTGGTGCTGCTGCAACTGCTAGCTGTGGATATGAGAATATTTCATATTGAAATTAATTATGAAAATGAGACTTATTAATTTTAAGTACTAAGATACTAGATTGAGACTCAAATTCTCGATGAAGAGGTGTGCTGGTTTGGTCTAATATAGAGTTAATTTTCTTCATAGTAGCTAGTATGGGGCTGTGTTTTTTATTTGTGCTGAAAACAGTGCTGATAATGGAGAGACATTTTTGTTATTGCTGAGCAGTACTTACACTGAGCTAAGACCTTTTCTGCTTCTCACACCACCCCATCAATGAGTAGGCTGGGAGGTCATAAGGTGTTGGGAGGGGATGCAGCTGGGACTGCTGACCCCAGCTGACCAAAGGGATATTCCATACCATATGATGTCATGGTCAGCGTATACAGCTGGGGGAAGAGGAAGGACAGGGTCATTGTCCACTGTTGTCTGTCACTGTCATTTGTTCTTCCCAAGTCACCATTACTCATGATGGAGCCCTGCTTTCCTGGAGATGGCTAGACACCTGCCTGTCCATGGGAAGTGGTGAATGAATTCCTTGTCTTTGCTTCATGTATGTGGCTTTTGCTTTGCCTATTAAACTGTCTTTATCTCAACCCAAGAGTTTTCTCACTTTCACTTTTCTGATTCTCTGCCTCATCTTGCCAGGGGGCGTGAGCAAATGGCTGTGTGGGGTTTAGCTGCCAGCTGGGATTAAACCACGACAAGAAAAAATGTGCTATTCTGCTGTTACGTGGCTTAAGAGAGTCGGGTAAAGCTCAGCACTGTGTCTTGATTTCAAAATATTATAACTGATTTTATCCTGACTTGACAAACGCCTGACGCAGCACTTGGCTGTACCAAGGGGGGTGCTGTGCTTCTCTATCAGTATCTTAGCGTTAAAACCCGTCTGGCAAACATCTAAGCCTCTTGCACAGCATATTGAGGTTCTGCTGTTTGAGTCATACTTTGAGCTTATTGTCCGGCATCTGTGGCTTTCAAATATGCTAAAGCTGAATGCTGATAATGGTAATAGCTTTGTGTCATCAAAAATGTCTCCTCAGTTCTGATAAAGAACATGAAACACTGAGACTAAATGACTAATATGCTGGTTTTGGCTGGGATAGAGTTAATTTCTTCATAGTAGCTACAATGGGACGATGGTTTTGACTTGTGCTGAAAATGGGCTGATAATGTAGACATATTTTTGTTACTGCTGAGCAGTGCTTACACAGAACCAAGGCCTTTTCTGCTTCTCACCCCAACCCAGCAGCAAGGAGGCTGGGGGTGCACAAGGAGTTGGGAGGGGATGCAGCTGGGACAGCTGACCCAGACTGGTCAAGGGGATATTCCATACTATATGATGTCATGCTCTGTATCTTAACTGGGGAGGCTAGTCAGGAGTTGGGATTGCTGCTCAGGTACAGACTGAGTCTCTTTATTTTTCTTCTTTCCCCCCGCTCCATGTCTGGTGAGCAACTGAATTTGTGCGTCACTTGTCTTATACTATTTTCTTCCTTTGTTATCCCATTAAACTTTCTTTATCTCAACCAGTGAGGGTTTTATTTGTTGGGTTGGGTTTTTTTGGGGGAGTGGAGTGGGGTGGTGGTGGCTTGGTTTTTCCCCACCCCATTCTCCTCCCTATCGCACTGTGGGTGCCAGAGGAAAAGGAGTGAGCGGGTGGCTGCACAGTGCTTAGTTACTGGCTGGGGTTAAATCACGACAGCTTATCTGCCCAGTATCACATGAGAAGTGACTGGCAGAGCTAGAGAGAAAATTGATGAAAAGTTGATGAAGCCTTCTACAGGCAGCTGGCGGCTGCCTCACAATTGCAAGCCCTGGTCCTCATGGGGGATTTTAACTTCCCAGATATTTGCTGGAAGGCCTACTCAGCCAGCCGCTTGCAGTCTAGGAAATTCCTCCAATGCATCGACGATAACTTCTTGGTGCAAATGGTGGACAAACCAACTAGAAGAGGAGCGTTGCTGGACCTTATCCTCACCAACAAGGAGGGTCTGATCGAAGCAGTGACAGTCAAGGGCAGCCTTGGCTGCAGTGACCACGAGNTTCTCAGTCTTCTCTCATTATTCTGCTGGTGTTAAGAACACAGGACCATTAGTTTCATGGCCATCAGATCATTTGTTTCATTTTAAAAAATAGTAGCTGTCAGTGGTGCTGCTGCAACTGCTAGCTGTGGATATGAGAATATTTCATATTGAAATTAATTATGAAAATGAGACTTATTAATTTTAAGTACTAAGATACTAGATTGAGACTCAAATTCTCGATGAAGAGGTGTGCTGGTTTGGTCTAATATAGAGTTAATTTTCTTCATAGTAGCTAGTATGGGGCTGTGTTTTTTATTTGTGCTGAAAACAGTGCTGATAATGGAGAGACATTTTTGTTATTGCTGAGCAGTACTTACACTGAGCTAAGACCTTTTCTGCTTCTCACACCACCCCATCAATGAGTAGGCTGGGAGGTCATAAGGTGTTGGGAGGGGATGCAGCTGGGACTGCTGACCCCAGCTGACCAAAGGGATATTCCATACCATATGATGTCATGGTCAGCGTATACAGCTGGGGGAAGAGGAAGGACAGGGTCATTGTCCACTGTTGTCTGTCACTGTCATTTGTTCTTCCCAAGTCACCATTACTCATGATGGAGCCCTGCTTTCCTGGAGATGGCTAGACACCTGCCTGTCCATGGGAAGTGGTGAATGAATTCCTTGTCTTTGCTTCATGTATGTGGCTTTTGCTTTGCCTATTAAACTGTCTTTATCTCAACCCAAGAGTTTTCTCACTTTCACTTTTCTGATTCTCTGCCTCATCTTGCCAGGGGGCGTGAGCAAATGGCTGTGTGGGGTTTAGCTGCCAGCTGGGATTAAACCACGACAAGAAAAAATGTGCTATTCTGCTGTTACGTGGCTTAAGAGAGTCGGGTAAAGCTCAGCACTGTGTCTTGATTTCAAAATATTATAACTGATTTTATCCTGACTTGACAAACGCCTGACGCAGCACTTGGCTGTACCAAGGGGGGTGCTGTGCTTCTCTATCAGTATCTTAGCGTTAAAACCCGTCTGGCAAACATCTAAGCCTCTTGCACAGCATATTGAGGTTCTGCTGTTTGAGTCATACTTTGAGCTTATTGTCCGGCATCTGTGGCTTTCAAATATGCTAAAGCTGAATGCTGATAATGGTAATAGCTTTGTGTCATCAAAAATGTCTCCTCAGTTCTGATAAAGAACATGAAACACTGAGACTAAATGACTAATATGCTGGTTTTGGCTGGGATAGAGTTAATTTCTTCATAGTAGCTACAATGGGACGATGGTTTTGACTTGTGCTGAAAATGGGCTGATAATGTAGACATATTTTTGTTACTGCTGAGCAGTGCTTACACAGAACCAAGGCCTTTTCTGCTTCTCACCCCAACCCAGCAGCAAGGAGGCTGGGGGTGCACAAGGAGTTGGGAGGGGATGCAGCTGGGACAGCTGACCCAGACTGGTCAAGGGGATATTCCATACTATATGATGTCATGCTCTGTATCTTAACTGGGGAGGCTAGTCAGGAGTTGGGATTGCTGCTCAGGTACAGACTGAGTCTCTTTATTTTTCTTCTTTCCCCCCGCTCCATGTCTGGTGAGCAACTGAATTTGTGCGTCACTTGTCTTATACTATTTTCTTCCTTTGTTATCCCATTAAACTTTCTTTATCTCAACCAGTGAGGGTTTTATTTGTTGGGTTGGGTTTTTTTGGGGGAGTGGAGTGGGGTGGTGGTGGCTTGGTTTTTCCCCACCCCATTCTCCTCCCTATCGCACTGTGGGTGCCAGAGGAAAAGGAGTGAGCGGGTGGCTGCACAGTGCTTAGTTACTGGCTGGGGTTAAATCACGACAGCTTATCTGCCCAGTATCACATGAGAAGTGACTGGCAGAGCTAGAGAGAAAATTGATGAAAAGTTGATGAAGCCTTCTACAGGCAGCTGGCGGCTGCCTCACAATTGCAAGCCCTGGTCCTCATGGGGGATTTTAACTTCCCAGATATTTGCTGGAAGGCCTACTCAGCCAGCCGCTTGCAGTCTAGGAAATTCCTCCAATGCATCGACGATAACTTCTTGGTGCAAATGGTGGACAAACCAACTAGAAGAGGAGCGTTGCTGGACCTTATCCTCACCAACAAGGAGGGTCTGATCGAAGCAGTGACAGTTAAGGGCAGCCTTGGCTGCAGTGACCACGAGATGGTGGAGTTCAGGATATCATGTGATAGGATCAGAAGACCTAGCAGGATCGCAACCCTGGATTTCAGCAGGGCCAACTTTGGCCTTTTCAGGCAGTTGCTAGGGGAAATCCCATGGGACAGGGTTCTGGAGGGTAAAGGGGCCCAAGACAGTTGGTTGTTCTTCAGGGACCGCTTCTTCCAAGCTCAGGATCTGAGCATCCCAATGACCAGGAAATCTAGAAAGGGAGCCGNCCACGAGATGGTGGAGTTCAGGATATCATGTGATAGGATCAGAAGACCTAGCAGGATCGCAA
>VWZZ01003425.1:2671482-2685429 GCA_013399095.1 Psophia crepitans | reverse complement strand
CGGCCGGGACGTGGGGCCCCTGTCCGCCGCCTGCGGTGGGTTGGCGGCGTGCCTTGCGCGCCGGGGCAGCCGGCGGGAGGTGCTGAGGGGAAGGGGGCGGGAGGGGAGCGGCGTTCGTCCCGGAGGAGCGTCCGCACGCCTCGGTGAAGCTACTTCTGCCTGCGGGTGCTGGGGGGCCAGGGCCCCTTTTTGCTGGGCAAACCGCCGTTTCAGCTAGTTTCTGCCCCGCGGAGAACACTTAGCGGAGGGCCTTGGACCGTAGTGTTTTTTTTCCTTCCTTTTTCCCCGTGACTTTTAATTTGGATTTTAAGGGGATTAAGTCTGATGCCATTAGGAATCTAAGAATAGCATCGGCCACGTTTCTTAGCATGTGCAAAGTGCTCTGGAAGTGCTTTTGCATGCGTTCTGCACACGGGCGGTTGTGGAGACGCTGCCTTGCAGCGGGGCGCCCGGTGTTGCCCGCGGTTGGTGCGGTGGGCTCGGCTTTTCCGTGGAGCCCCTCGGCGCTGGGGACAGGAGCGGCAGCCCAGGCTGAGCACAGGGCGGCTGGGCAGTCATAGCTCGGATTTAAATTGGTGTGCGATGCCCTAACCGGGAGGAATTGCTTGATTTACAGGAAAGTATGAAGCTGAGTAATTTGCAACCGGAATACGGCGTGTCTGGAGCTTATTCTTCATTAACTGGCAAACTGCTCCTTTTGTCTTTCTATGATAATGTACCTGGAGAATGTTACGTATCAAATAAGGCGCTTGTTCACGTAGCCAAATAAAGCTGTAAACACTTTGTAGTTTAATTTAAATTGTGCCAGAAATGTTTTTTTATTGTTGGTCTCCGATCTGACAGGGCTCCAATCTGACAGTCTGAGTCTTCCAAGAATTATTTTATTCTTCCTAAATTTAGTTGTTTTTTTTCCTGTTTTAAATGTTACTTCTGTTTATTTTACGAGTTATTCAGTCTCATTCTGTCACTGCTTTTCCTATTGTTTCACTGGTTTCCCATTTGTCACTCCGTTTCTGGATGGGAAGAAGTCTGTGAATATCAATATGAAAGCAGAAAGCCCTTCTGTTCTTTCAGTACTCGACAATAAATTAGCTTTACTGGTTTAAATAATGATTGACTTTAAATTTATTTCTAGTTGAATAGTCATCAGAAGTGAGATCAGGATGAGTGATGCCATTGTGGAAAGGGTTAATCCACATTAGAGTTAGAAGTTTGTGGCTGAATGGGGCAGGCCTATGCAGTTTGCAGCTGCTGTTCCTCTCAGAAAATGAATATTTGGAGTGGAAGTGTAGTGAGCATTAGACAGCGTCATTAATCTTTGCAGACGTAGTACCATTATTAGCATCCCTCTTACCTCTGGGGCACGTAGTTATCTTCAATTTCCAGACACAAGTTTTATCTTCTATCAAATTCCAGCTCTGCAGCATAGCTTTTGAGCAGCGCTGTGCTGTTTATTAGGTGCCAGCCTGCCTTAAATCTCTGGTAAATGTATGAGGGAGAGATACCTTCTGGCTCTGAGCGAGGAGAGAGGGCAAGCACCCTGTTACTTGAGATATTTTCTCCTTTGATAGAACAATTTTAAGGATTCAGGGAGGAAGACAGTTCACTGACTGTATGATGTGTGTGTTCCATTTGCCTAAAGAATCATTATGCAGCTGTGGTGAAATTACTTTTAATGATGATTATATTTTCTTTTGCTTTATTCTTTGCAATCCAGACGTCGTTAATCTAGGCTTTGAATTTTATAGCTGCATAAGAGCTTGAAGGCATATTAGTACATGGATGTGGTCAGTTCTGTGGTCCTAGAGCCGGACTGAAGAGGGGAAAGAAGGTTCTCTTGCTTCAGAATGTCACCTTTTATTTTTCTTTTGGATCAGGTCTTGAAGCATAGGTGAAGGTTTCTTTTCACGGTGCATGGACGGAAAGCCAATGCGCAGGTAAGATATGAAAAACAGTTGCCCTTCAAATATGATAAATCATGTGAGTTGGTTTCATAAGTGCCTAGACCGTAAAGTGTTGTTTGGTTTTGGTTTTTTTTTTTTAAAGGCCTAGTTAGGAGAATTAGAATATGAAGCATTTATTTTTAGTCCTTAAATGTATTTAGTTTTCAATATTTACAAGACCAGATGTCTTTAAATGAATATGCTGCTAGGAAGAGTACTAATGATAAGTTACCATAATTATTCATCCCCCCTCCCTACTTCCCCTATTTACTATCATATTTAAAATTCAGTATTTAATTACTTAGGTATTCAAATTGTGTGAAATAAACTGCCTGGGAATAAATTTAAACTTGATTTCTAAGGGACATTATTTTTCCCTTAACTGAAGGAGTTTAGTCCCTTTGATGAGGTGAGGTCTTGGGTGAAAAGGAGATTTCCTTTTCTAATTATGGATGCCAGCTGCCTCAGTCCTAATGAGCTGAAGATGCAGCTGAAGTTTAATTCAGGGGAGTTCTTGCTGTGGTTATGTCAGGAACATTTTTCTGTTATATAGAGAAAAAATTGTCACAGTAAATCAGCACAATGACAAGTTGGCAAACAGGATTGTGTGCTTTGTTTGGTTGCTTTTCACTATCTAATGGCTATCCAATGGCAATCCCATGGCAAAACTTAACAGCAGGTGTGTGTGTGTATTTGATACAGGCTGTGTGGAAGCAGTTTCCTGAAGTTCTATACCTCTATGAGAACTCATGCAAATTGCTTAGTCTGTCTGTGTTCCTTAAGATCTTGAAAGGAGGGAAACTTTATTACGGCTAATTCTGTAAATAGTCATGTGAGGGAAAGCAAGGAATTTTAACTCTGCGTGGATTTGTAGAGCATTTCTAGCTATGGCATTTGCAGAAACCATTAGCCTGAGTTCTGTGTAAGGAGGTAAGAAAATAGACATTTAAACCCTTTAAGAGTGACACGACGTTTAATTAAATGAACCCCTCAAGCACAACAAGTAAAGACTCTGCCACTGCTTCAGTTAAGCTAATGACTAAACCTTGGGATGTGATGGGGCATCACTGGGGCTATGTATTGTTCAATATTTTTGCCAAGATAAGAAATGTGGTTTGAACAATGAGGAACTGTGTGTGACTTTTACAGTGAGTTCTGTTTTCTCCAAGATAAATTACGTAGCAGACGAGCTCTCTTCCATCTTAGTTCTCTACAATGGAGACTGCTTAAATCTTAACGTAAGCCCACTGCTTTTCTGGTTCTTATGTTGCACACCACTTACCAAATGTCTTTGCAAAAAGACATAGATCTGGTGACTAGTTTGACTCGTGTTCTTGTTTTCTCTCTGCTTTGCCTTTAGTGTTCCTAATGGAAAAATTGGGGTTCTAAATTTGTTTGTGTCTGCTGTTTTCTGCACGTGGCATTGAGGCAGAGAATTAAAGCTCTGAAGTTCGTACGTCTCTTGTGGGTCTGTGACCTTGGATTTGCTATCGTGAAGTTCTGTCTGCCGCTCAGACTGGGTAGTTTTAGTGGAAGAAGTAGAATTTTTCTATTGTGGTGCTGATCCTGGCACTTCAGGCTTTTTTTTTTTTAATTGTTGTGGTTTGTTTGAGTAGTGGATGCAGACCAGACCTTTCAGTACCTTTTGTTTTCCCTCACTCTCTGGCAAGCCAAGGTAGAGCATGGATAATGCAGTTGGCATGTTTACATGGCTTTACTTTCGAACTAGCCTTTCAGCTGATCTCTGTGCCTGGATATGTTGTATTGCGGCGGTCTAGCCTGGCAAGCACGGTTCTTGGACTTCAGCTCTTGAATATGTTTATGTGTTTTAAGGGCCTCTGTGTGGATTATTAAAATTTCTGTTTCTTATTCTACTGCATATCTTAGCAGAAAATGATAAAAGATTCCTGACTGGATTTCAGGCTCACAGATTTTCTATGAAGACCAGCTAAGCAGATGGCGGAGCACTTCCTTTTATCCTTTTACTCTGGTTAACACCGTGTGCGAGAGTCCTGTTAGATATTGCAAGAAGAGGGGAGCAAGGCTTGGTCAGTACTTTATTAGTAAACATGGTGAGTTGATATCAAATGTGTACAGCATTCAGAGGATGGGAAGTACAGTTTGAACAGAAAAGGTGTTGCAGCTATGCCTGTCAAGCTTATAGTAGAGAAAATGGGTTGATGTTGAAACAGGATTTATCTTGCATTAGAGGTGAAGTGGTAGTAGGGGCAAGCTATTCTTTCTTGCTGCCAGTGTGCTCTCAGCAAGAGGGCATTGTTTAGCTGAAGGTAAAAGCAAGGCAGAGGGGACCTCTCCAGTGAAGGGCATAGTCCCACAGTACCCGAGCAAGGAGGGCAGAGCAGATCTGATGACCAGGCTCAGCCAAGAGTCTGCTGCTCATCAGGCAATTCTGTAGTGATGAGGAAGGGCTGAGGTCAAGCCGAGGAAGCCAGCTCAGCAGGTCAGTATCAGTGGGGTACACAGGTGCAGATGTGCTCAGGCCAGGCATGAGGGCTTGAACAGCTCCCAAGCGAAGTGGGGAGGCCTTCCTCATGGCTCTTCCTCACCCAGCTCTTTCCTGGCCGCCTGATCCCGGCTTCCAGCAGTGCTGTGTCACAGCTGGCTCCAACACAGGCAGCCAGCCCTGCTGGTCCCAACGGTGGGGAGAGGCTGCAGGTCCCAATGGTGCGCTTGGGGCCTTCGCATGTGCTTGGGAAGTTAACTGGTTGCTTAGACGTAGCTCTTGCCCAAGACAAACTGCAGAAGGCTTAGGAAGGTTTTGGAAGACTCCAGTAATGACCTCATCTTTCAGAGTATGGGCATGCTCATATTTGGTGAAACTTGAGTTTTCTGGGCTTGGTCAGTGAAAATCAAACTAAACAATGTAAATAGGGACACCAGACCCTTGCTGCTTTCCTTTTGAGTAATGTGAAATAATACTGCAGTCAGGTTTTTCTGCTTGTCTGCATGACTAGACCTCTTTGAGATCATATACCTAAACCTTGCTAGCTAGGTAAGGAAAGCAATCGGTGGTATTTTTACAATAATCAGACTTTCGGCTAACTAATTCCTAGAGTACCATTTGCCACAATAAAGCATTTCCATTTACTGAGTTGGCAGTGTTGTGGTGGTCACTTCTATTGCTGAAGGTATCCCTTTTGGCTGGGCCAAATCAAAGATCTTTGTTCTAGCAGTTCTGTAACAAGTATACGAGGTACTTTCTCTGTTTATGCATTAAATTCAAAGCCAGGCATTGACATAAATCACCGATGGTTTGGTTTATCCTCAGTTGCTACTGAAATTCACTAGAGCAATGCGTGACTCTTGGATTTGAGTCAGTGTTTTCGGCCTGAGACTTGTTCTGTTTCATAGGCCTTAGGTCAGCCTATTGTCTTCTGCTGAACTGTGTTAAAGCTTGCTTGTCATCTCATGCTAAAAATGTACATTATATTAAACAAAAAAATACAGGCCATTCTGACTTGAAAGTTAAGGAGCTCTATGACAGTATTGGAGAGAATTTTTCTTAGATATATTTTATTAGGGTTTTTTTTTAACTTTGGAAGAAGCTGCTATAAGCTCTAAGGATGGATGTCTCATAGCTGGCTGTGTTAATAAAGTTTAGGGAACTGGCATAGCTGAATAAAATGGAGGCAGAGCAGCCTATTTATTTAGCTGACTTAGTGTTGTAGACTGCCTATGTTCCCATTTGTACTTTTCAGCAGTGTGCTACAAAAACTGATCCTTTGTCAGCCCTTTCTTAATCCCATTGTATTTGCTGATTTCCCCAGCCCTGCATTTTGATGGAAGCTAATCCCAGAATAGCTGCATAGCTGAGCGTGAATCTTTTATCCTTGCATACACATTTCCTCTCCGATCCTCAGCCCTTCTTAATCACCCTGAGTATTCAGGAGCAGCTCTTAGCTTTGCGTGTGTGTGGGGGGAGGCAGCTAGCCTGCCATGTGAGAATCAAGTGCTGCCTTCTGTCTTTCACACCTCTAAGCTACTGACTCATCATTTCATTCTCTATGCATAGATATGCATAATGCACACATAATGCAGTTAAATTATTATCCTCGTGGAGACACATGCCATCAGACGGTGTCCTTTTAATTCACACTTCTGTGCCTGTATAGCAGCAACCCACAGTGCTTAACATCAAGCATCTGGTTTGATCCAGTATGGAAATTCCCAAGCCCATTGATCACTAGCTTCTGCATTACCCAGAGATAAGTTATGGATGAATCAGGAGTGCTGATTTGATTATTACTCTCTTTTTTTCCATCCATTCCATTTTCTTTTTTTATTAACCAGCACTTTCTGTCCTGGAGGAGAGAGGCTGGATACAATGCAGGCACGCAGATAAGCGCTGATGGGAACAGTGCAGGATTGCCTCCAGTTCTTACTAACCAGACTCCTTTTCAGTTAATTTAAAGATGTGTTCAGCAGGGTCTCATTTGGGCAGAAAAATCCTGTTCTGGCGAGGAAGGACTGGGACTACTGCCTAAATCTGGTCCACTATTCACATGGCGTAAGCTGGTCCACCCCATTGCTCTGTGTCAGCAAAGAGCCTTGAGCGGTGGGATTGACAAGGTGCACTGTGTTCCTTCTGGCAGCATAGCCTTAACCTAATCTTTTTGTAGTAAGAATCTAAAAACCTGCTAGTCTAAAAACCCTTGCTGAGATCTTTTTAAGAACTCTTTTTAGGGGAGGGTTGTCTTTGAGGAAAGCCTGCAGGTGTGACAGGGGTTCTGCTTTCCAAAAGGACGTGCTGCGCTGGATGTAGGCTGTCTCTTGTGATCTGTCGTTAGATGAAATTGGATTTTACTTGAAGTATGCTTGTTCCATGCTTAGATGACTTGACTGACAGCCTGGTCAAGACAAACTGTCCAAAATTATTACGGTAGCATGTGTCTTAACAGGGTACTTATTTTTTGTTTCTATTCTTTTTTTTTTTTTTTCCCAGGGCTTGGTTTGACATGTCTTGAAACCCCTAATGCACAAGAAAATCCATTTGACTTGCTTAGCAAAAACCAGACTCTGCAGGGGGATTTTTGTCAGCACCTTTCTCCATTTCTTGGTAGAAAGATTAAATTACTTACCCTCTGGCCTTAGCTGCTAAGGACTATGAAAATAAGCCAACTAGATAAATCGATCATTTACCAAGGTTTCTTGGGGTTTCATTGGGGTGCCATTAAACTTAGTTTTCGCATACACTGCTGTGAGGAGAGCTTAGCTGCATTGTTTGTGAGCAACTTGGCAGAGCTTTGAAAATGGTTGTGAAACCCCACGAGGTGAGTTTGGGTTGTGAGGGACAGGAGTGGGTGGAGGAGAGTGAGAGGCAGTATAACAGCAGAAGGATTTGTCAGAGGTGTCAGAAAAGGAGAATGGCAATGGATATAAAAAAAACGGAGCAGGGATTAAAAAAAAAACAAACCCAAGGCATTTAAGGTGCAGAGGCTGAACAGGAGCAAGCAGCAAAACCCAGAGGGGAGACCCAGCTGGATCTGTGTAACTAAGATATGAGGAAGAGGTAATGGTCTGAAACATCTGAATATGATGATCAAGGAGGGGATGTGGGGGGAATGGGAAAACAGGCTAAGATGCAAGTGAATAATTTGAACTGCTGCAAAGAGACTGGTTTCCCTGTGGTTAGAAGGCGCAGCTGACATAATAATGAGAGGAAAAGATGTGAGTTGTTGTTTCTTTTAATTCTTTCCTTCAAGTGTGCTGCAAAATACATTGAGCAGTGGCAAAGCGAAGTTAGATTTCTTCTCGACTCTTAATATGAACAAAGTGAGGTAGCGACAGCTCACAAATGCCAGTGTACCAGAGAAGCTGTTCATGGATAGTGTGTATTGGGTCTTGCAGGATATCTCCCACAGCCAGGGCACTCTCTGGATAATTCCTAACTATCAGTATTGTGATATTTTGCTCAGTATACTTTAATTGCTAGAAGTGATGGTTTCCCTTTGAAGTGGGAAGAGGCAATAGTTTCCTGTATTTTCTTTCTTTTCATAGTAATCGATGTGTTGCTCATGCATCTTTTTAAATAATTGTGCTTACAATATCTGGCAGAAATTCACATGGGCTTAAACACGCGAAATGGTGTCTCAGTTACGTTTGCACTGATCTGCTTATTTAGTCTGATTGCTGAAAGTAGGGTTGGGTTTAATTCTTCTTGTTAAGCACTGATTTCAGTCATAGCGTGATAGTGAAGCCTGGGGTGTAGGCAGACGTCTCTGGAAAGTGAGGTACGAGATGTGTCATCTTGGTTCATCCCCGCAGAAGGGCTCGGGGCAATGCTGCATTCCCGTTCTCCTGAGCTAGTATTGTACAGGGTGCGAGGTGTGATCTGTCAGTCTTGTCGTGCTGCTGTGCAGAGAGGGATCGCACTTAAGTCGTGCTAGAGCTGACATTCTCAGGGATGCGAGGGATAAAGGAAAGGTACCTGAACTTTCATAAAAAGGGACATCAGGTAGTTGGAACATGGCATGTGGAGCTGGGAAGATAGTGTTGTTCCTACTCTGTGCCAGAAACTTGGTTTATATAGTCTCAAGTTGTTCCTCATGTGTAAAGTTACCATCTTGACTTTTTTTTCTTCCTTTTTTGGTAGGCCGATAGTTGTGGGTACTTTGATTGTTTTGACTTTTTCCTGATTGTTCTGATAATCTCAATTGCCTTCTACAGTTCTTAGTCTACTGTTCTTGGGAAAGGTTAACCCTCTTTTGAAACGTGACAGGGAAGGTGGTTTGAGTCACTTGCCTCCATAATTCAAAAATAACTGAAGAGGTGATGATTAAATGGATATTCTGTGAATTGGAAAGATACTTTTAAGTTACTGAAGTCTGTGTGACAGTTTAGTGTGTTCAGATATCAGAGTGATGAGTGACCCTATCAAAAATGTAGGTAGAAGAACAGAGAAGCTTGGCTAAATCATGCAGCTGGAATTCTTTGTGGTGGAAATCCATCTCCAGCTGTGTCAAAGAAAACTCAGGTGACAATGGGCAAGTCAGCTAATCTCTGCTTTGAGTCATTCTCTGTGAAATGGGGATAATACTTCTCTGCCACACAAGGCTATTTATGAGGTTCACTTAATAAATATGTATGTGTAGTTGGATATTACAGTGGTGTGTCACAGAAAGCACATAAAGTAGATATAAATATAAGCCTGTTGCAAGTTGGCAGTTGTTTACTGCTAGGTACACTGTGGTTTGAGACGGATTCCTCTTTCACGTGATCACCTGCTTGTATCCACATACCAGCATGGAGCTACAGGCACTGCTGGCTTTGCGCTCCTAATCGCTGCGAGCTCTAGAGCTTTGGCTGACAGTTGGTGGTAGATTAGTTGATGATGGTCCTATCTTATGGCTTCCTCCTCTGCAGGTGTACCAGTACTCGACCAGGAGAGACCGGAATGGACGTGACTAGCCGTTGCACACTCGGAGATCCAAACAAACTGCCAGAAGGGGTGCCGCAGCCTGCTCGCATGCCCTACATCTCTGACAAGCACCCTCGACAAACTTTGGAAGTCATCAATCTTCTCCGGAAGCACCGGGAGTTGTGCGATGTGGTGCTAGTAGTCGGTGCGAAGAAGATCTATGCCCACAGGGTGATTCTGTCAGCCTGCAGCCCTTACTTCCGAGCCATGTTCACTGGGGAGCTGGCAGAGAGTCGGCAGACGGAAGTAGTGATCAGAGACATCGACGAAAGGGCCATGGAACTGCTGATTGACTTTGCGTACACCTCTCAGATCACTGTGGAAGAGGGCAATGTCCAGACCTTGTTGCCAGCTGCTTGCCTTCTCCAGTTGGCCGAGATTCAGGAGGCTTGCTGCGAGTTCCTTAAGAGACAGTTGGACCCTTCCAATTGCCTGGGCATCCGAGCTTTTGCTGACACTCACTCATGCCGTGAATTGCTGAGGATTGCTGACAAGTTCACACAGCATAACTTCCAGGAGGTAAGAGGCTAGTATGCTGGAATCATGGTGTAAAACATGTGAACGTGTCCTGTGAGAGCCTGGGCAGCTCTCATTCTGTGCTTCTGTCCAAATCCTGTCTTTAGATCTGCTGTGTGCCCTAATAGTGATGGGTGCCAGTCATTAGTTGATGAAGACAGAGGGAAGACTGGAGGAGACAGGGATGTTAAAGTAAGGACAATACATCAATAGAACCAAAAAAAATTGGTGTTGAGTTTAGTGATTGGAAATGTGGGTGTATGGGGGAGCATACAGCTGCTTCAGTGGAGTCTTCAACTCCCTTGCTGTAGCAAAACTAGGGTTTTGCATCTATTATTCAACAGAAGCTGTTTGAAAGTAATTCAAATGTGTAATTTTGTAGCTGACCTTTTATAAACCCAAGTCTCTTTTCCTTTGTTAATTCTGCGTAGATGATTTTTGGAGAAAAGAAATTTGCAGCAACTGGTTCAGGGAAGGATCAACATAATAATTAAGGATTCTGTGAGCAGTAGTCTGAGAAGAGTGGGTCTTTACTTAATGGTTACGCCCAGATGCAGAAAGGAGCCCAATGCTTTTAAGTGATGTCTTTCCTGAGCTCTGGTTGGAAGGGCAAGAATTTGCCTATAGTTTGGAAGCAGCTACTCTCTAGGAGTGTGCTCAGCATAAAGGTTTGTTCCCCTGCTAGAGAGATTTATCTCTTGGCTTTTCCAGAAACTGTACTTCTCCGTCCCTTGGAACAGGTAGCCTGCTGCGGAGAAATCTCCACTTTCCACCTGCTTCACAGGCAGAGCCTTTCCAAAGAGAGTAACTCCAGTGTCGCCTCCTGATGCTAATTTAGTTTCCCCAGAGAAGTGCCAGTATGTAAGTGCAGTGATTGACTGCAGTTTGTCGACTGTTTTTTCCTTGCAGGAAACAGATTGGAATTGTACTAATTTCAATCAGGTAGTACTTAAAATTGTGAGCTGAAGTGAACACAGTTGAACTTGCCTGTTGAACACTTTGAAGACAGTACTTGATATCTAACTGTAGACACGTCATCAGCGTACTCTAAAATTTGCCATTAAATATGCCTTTCCTAACCATGAATACTAGAATTTGCTGTTTAAGATGAGAGGTGGTGTGGGGTTTTTTTTTTGTTGGGTTTTTTTTTTCGTAGAACTTGGTGATTTCCCAAAAGCCCTACATTTTAGCTGGCCATTTCATGTGCTGTGTGCTTGCTCTGCATTTCTTTTATTTTGCATTTTTTTGGGAGCAGGATGGTAACCAGATGGTCGTTTATTTTCAGTGCTTGGTCGTTGTAATGGTTAGATCTGTGCTCTGCTTGTTATTACATGAGTAAGGCATGCTTACAAGCCTCTAAATAACTTTTTAACAGCATAACAATTTTGTTCTAAAATGTTTTGGCATTAATACATGCAGCTGGCTGTTAAGAGCCGCCTGCTATGGAGTTCTTTCACAGCCCCTCAAAGACAGCTTCCTGTCTTCCTTATTTCTGTTACAGCACACAAAGGAAAAGTTTTGGACTTGAGAAAACACTCTCCTCCTCAAAAATGATGCAAATTATAATTGACTGAACTGAATCAGGGCCTCTGGAAAACAATTGCTTAGATTAGAGCATTATTTCTTCGGCTTGGGCAGGTTTTGGTGTCCCTTTCAGTGCCCCAGGAGTTCTGCAGCTCTTTATCCTTAATGATCGCTTCTTTCACTTCCACTGCAGACAATCTTAATGGCGCTGCTTGCTGGGATTGTGTTCTGTTCTGCTGTTATTTTCCACCTGCAAAGTGGATTGGTAGTCCCCGATGGAAGCCAGTGACTTGGCTAGTTAATCATCTTCCACTGTGGAGGCTGAGAGCTGATAAAAAAGGTGCCTTTTTCTGCAGAGGCTATATGGTCATCGTTCCTCCAAGCTGGCAGAAAGAAACACGAGATGGGAATTTCCTGAACGGCAATGTAAAATCTTAAGCACTAGGCATCGAGCCAACCCATGCAGTTACTTTGAATGCAGTCTGAATTGCTTCATGTCCTCTGCTGTGCTGGTTCTATTAATTTTTATGTGTATTGCTGCATTACATCATTAACTTCTTGGTAAAATGTTTTTCCAAGTTTTCCATTCCCCTCAATTTAATTTGTTGCCTAAAACCCCCAGTGGATCTTGTGCATGTGATGTGAAATGGTTCTATTAACAGCTCCGCTGTACAAGAACAGCCTTCGTATTTTTCTGTTTGGTCCCTGACATCTGTGTGAAGGGAAGAAAATATGCTTAAGGATGAACAACTTGTACTTTATATCAACAGACAAAAATTGCACTCAGTATTGTATACTCTGACACTTGTTATATGCGCTTGGAAATGCAGTAGTGCACATGAATACTGCAGAGGAAGTGAAGCCCTTCCGATTCTTGTTTAGTAGGCCAGTCAGTCAAATCGACCATTAATGTAAGTCGGATAATTGTTAGTGTCCTGATAATCAAGCCAAAGCATTGTAAATAATTATTTGTTTTACTGTGTAAACTAACAAGTTGCATAGTAGTAATAACTTGGTTTGCAGAAGTGCTGCCGGGAGTTTGGGTTTTGTGAGGCCATCAATGCAACTGGGTTTTCTGAGGGTGGAGGAGAGTCTGGATGACCGTCCTTAACTCATAAATTTCCAAAGCTTCTGTTTTCAGAGTCTGAAGTGGCATTTACAAACTGTCGGGGTAAAGCTTAGACATAAGCTCGTCTGTGTAGAAGGGAGGGAGACTGTGGAAAAAATGCTGATAATGATCTTTAATGACCAACTCAGTTCTTCTAAGGCTGAGGAAGTACATGGGCTAACCTTGCTGTGACTCTTACTGCCTCTGAAAGCCCGTGGAATCCCAGAACAAAGTCTGGCAACTGGTCTTGCTGCTGTGTTCCTTCTAACTATATTTCTGTTGTCACTTCTTGACAATTTTTATGTGTTCATTCGGTGCTCTTAATTTCTTTAGGTAATTAAAATGACTTCACAGCTGACTGCTGTTGATATGATGGTGTCAAAAAATGTATTTTTCTTTCATTTATGCTGCAAATCTTAAGTCCTGGAATCCTAATGTGCTCACAAATGATAAGGGCAAGCCTATATTTCTTAGGAAGAAATTCTTCACTGTGAGCGTGGTGAGGCACTGGAACAGGGTGCCCAGAGAAGCTGCGGAGGCCCCATCCCCAGCAGTGTTCAAGGCCAGGTTGGATGGGGCTTTGGGCAATCTGATCTAGTGTAGGATGTCCCTGCCCACAGCAAGGGGGTTGGAACTAGATAATCCTTGTGGTCCCTTCCAACCCTAACCATTCTATGACTCTGTATTCAGTTATCTTCTGTCACTGAACCTCTCAGAGGCTCAGTGAAGTGGTTGTAGGGAAGCCAAGCTGGAAGTCATCAATCAAACCATTTCTGCAGTTCCCTTTATTTTGATTCTTGCATCTTTCCCATCTACCTGATATGAGCACAGACGATGTGGTTCTGCCTGAGCTCTGTGAGCTCTCAAGACAGTCTCAAGCTGGCTCACACGTGCTCTGTGGTGTGGTGTGTTGTGTGAGCAGTCCTCCAGCAGCAGCTAAAACCTCCTGAGGAACTTGGTCGCTATCTTGGGTACTGAAGGAATTAACATGCTTGCAGATTGTCACTGGCTTGAATTTCGCAAGCGATCAGTCCTTAGGGCCTTAGGAGGCTCTGATTCCCCCTTAAGTGCATCTGGACTTGAGCAATGTGTATATTTAGAGCAAACAAAAGATACAGGATCAAATTAGTCCATCACCCTTTCCTGAAATATTTTCTGTTCTGCCACAAATCGGCATTCAGGAAGACTTCTGGTGTTCTCTACAGTGCCTCTGGTAACTTGTTTCTGAGATTCGTGGTTTTGTGCTGCGTTTTGGATTTCTTTTGAATAGAGCATCTCTGTTCTGATACAACTTTTCAGTCACATGTTTATCACCTATGCAGTGTTTTTATTTCTGCTTAATATATATTAGGCATGGCAAACAAAGAGACTGATCTTAAAGAAAGACTTCTCCCCCCCCCCCCAAATTTTGAAACAGG
>VWZZ01003425.1:2654688-2671461 GCA_013399095.1 Psophia crepitans | reverse complement strand
AACAGGATCAGTGTGTTCCGTGCTTTAACCCTTTAAAAGTGTCCTACAAGAAAACTTTGTGTAAAATTCCCTTTCACTTGCGTCCCCATCTCAAGGCGTCTGTGTCGTGTTGCTAGGGACTGCAGCCTGCTCTCTGCAGCAAACCCTTCGCACGTGTCCGTGTCGAAACAGCGATGGGTACGTGGCATTTTCCTGGATCAGTCCGTTAGACTAATTCAAGTGGATGGTACCTGCTTCAGAGTTGCACTGGAGTGGTGAATAAATGGCTTGGGTGCTTCGGCCACTGTCCTTACCTTTTCTTTTCTTTTTTGTTTTGTTTTTTTTTTCCCCTTTCCATTTAACCAGGTGATGGAGAGTGAGGAGTTCATGCTGCTCCCTGCCAACCAGCTCATAGACATTATATCCAGCGATGAGTTAAACGTTCGCAGTGAAGAGCAGGTGTTCAATGCGGTGATGGCTTGGGTGAAATACAGCATTCAGGAAAGAAGACCCCAGCTACCGCAGGTAATCTTGAGCGCGGTAATGTTCGAGACCCCTTTATCCGGGGGAAGAAGCAATGAGGGCTGACGTAGTGGTGCCACAGCAGTGTCGCCATTCTGAATGCATGCAGAGCCACACTAATCCTCTCTGACTTCCACCTGTGTTAGGTGGCTTTCACTTTCCCGTCATCTAGGCTGGAAGGTGCAGTGGCTAGAGCCTTCAACAGGGGTTTTGTTGAACTGTTTCCAGGTAGGACTTGCCAAACTAGGTCGTCCCAGTAGTCTGTCCAGACAAACCTGCCTGCGTTGCTTTGAGTGTTGTATAAAAAAAGTGATGGATAAGAAAAAGCTTGTCTTCATTTGATCTGTATCTTTAAGCTCTGCTGTTCGATTTGTGCCTCAGCCCTCATGATCTTATACTGGAGCTTGTCAGAATGGTTTTGTTGAAATAGGATGCTTTATCTGAGCCAAGGCATTTCACAGAGAAGCACCCATTCTGACAAAGCTGTCAGCCAGAAAGCCTCTGAAGTCTCAGGCTTTCTGATCAAAAGAGGTGAGAGTCTGCCTGCCTCAGTGTTTCTGCTTTGGAAATAGACATTAAATGCAACTTTATTTAGTGGAAACCTTTTGAAAATTATTTTAGATAAACAAACGAAACCAGAAAAACCTGCTGTTCTTAAGGTAGCTCTTAACTGCTCTTATAACTACGTGCCTTTTTTGACCCCTCTGTCTGTGTCTGCTTGCACCTCTAAATTCTAAACTGTTGTGAAAGGCATGTTATTTGCTGCTGTTTAATTACGGCACAATACCAGTCACACTTGAGAGAGCTAAATGGTTGATAAAACTTCTAGCTAAACTAGTCTTTCAGACATCTGTAATTTTTTTAAAGGTTTTCAATTGTGACCATGTTTTCAGCTGTTAATAGATCCAGTCCCCTTTCAAAGACCGATTTTTCTGTTGGATATCTGAATTGGGATATTGAAAAGGCAAAAGTGCTGTAAGAGGAGCTGTGTGTAACTAAAATGCCAGGGTTTGGCAGTGTAAATGACTAGGCATGTTTGCCAGAGGAATTACTAACTCTATATCAAAATTTCTCAGCCACTGTTGTTTTCAGTTTGGCTTCTTGCATCCCTGTGAGTACATGTGGTTTACCATATATGTTCTATTTTGTGTTTTAGGTCCTGCAGCATGTCCGTCTACCGCTGCTGAGTCCCAAGTTTCTTGTGGGTACAGTGGGCTCTGATCCTCTTATTAAGAGTGATGAGGAATGCCGGTAAATCTCCTGACTGTTTTACAGATTTGGATTTCCTGGTATTTGGGTGCCTTATTTGCATCTGTTCTCTAAAACTGTGCTGATTGTCAGTGGTAAATGGGTGATATCTCACAATTTCCTCTTTTGCAATTAGGAGGAGAAGAGATGCCAGAAAGGATTTACTATTTGTGTGCCCTAGAAGTGTTTTTGTTCTTTCAAGTTTTCAGTGTAATAGTAAACTTTTGAGTGCACAGTTTGACTGTTGGTAAAATACCTTTCAGTATGTTGTTTTCCATTTCACCTTTTTTGTTTCTCTAGTCATGGTCTGTTGTTACAGCTTACCATTTGCATGGCATTTGTGATCTCATTAGGACTTAAAGTAATTTTTGTATATAAAGAATCTGCACTTTTAACTGAATTAGCCCCTGGGATTAGAGTCTGCTATTTCCCACTAATGCTAGTGCAGGGAAACTCTCATTTCCTTCTCTTAGGGTGTGAGTCTCACCTTTCTAGTTTTGTGGAGACCTGTATCATCTACAAAGCACACAATTTTTCTTGTGCTTAATGTTACAAAAGTTCAGAGGATAGACTAAACTGTTCTCTTTCTGAATGAACATTCAGAGTGGGGGGATTCCACATTTGTAGAGAGAAGGAGGACTTTTTTTGTTGTTTGTTTGGGTTTTTTTGTTTGTTTTGGTTTTGTTTTTGTTTTATTCAAGGGTTTGGAATATTAGGATTAGTCCAGGTGGCAAGTCCTGAATGGATGGACAGCATGAGCTGGCCAGAGCTGATGGAGAAAATATTCATCAGAAGGGTACTATCTCCATCTGTTGGTCATGTGTGTGTATTATGTATTTTTGTGTTTTTCAACTTCTGTTTTGTTCCTAGGCAAAACAACTGATTGTTAAGTTTTAGCTTGAGGCAGTCTGGGTTTTCCTTTTCTGCATAGTAAGCCTGACAAATCTCGTCACAGTTTTTTTAATCAGTCTTTATAGCAAGCAATATCTGTTACTAGCTCAGGCCAAATATTGGTACTGGTCTACTGCTGTCACTGTGTAAATGACTTGTAAACAGCTAATGAGTATTCAGGTGACAATGTATGTTTTAACTAGAGCTAGTCATGCACTTATGTGATTGTGAATACCTGAAGTGCATGACTAGTGCTGGCTGCTCTTGCCCTTGGTTTTGATTTATACCTTCTCCTGAGACTCGGGAGAAGTATCAGGTGAACTTTGGGGGATTAATATTTTCCTGTTCTGCACAGGGATCTAGTGGATGAAGCTAAAAATTATCTACTGTTGCCCCAAGAGCGGCCACTGATGCAAGGACCGAGAACTAGACCACGCAAACCCATCCGCTGTGGAGAAGTGCTCTTTGCAGGTATGTATCGCTCCTGCTGGCTTAGGTCAGGAGACTCAAGTCTGGATTTTCTGGTGGTAGTCCTTCCGTAAGGCTAATCTTAACAACGTTTCCGAAGTGACTTGTGCATTAATATTTGGAAATTTAGCTACACTTTCTTACTTGTGTAATTTTATTTTTTTTTTGGTGCTGTGAATGCTGCGGTATTGCCAGAGTTATGCTAATCCTCTTGAAAAATCACATTCTAATTACAATCCTCAGAATGAGTAACTCGGAGATGGGGCCACTGGGTTAAGGCTGACGAAGTCCGGAGGGATTATTTGTACCAGGCACACATACAGTCCGTGAGCTCAGTGCGTTACTGTGACGCTGTTTCTTGTGTTTGGTTCCTACAGTGGGGGGCTGGTGTAGCGGGGATGCAATTTCCAGTGTCGAGCGCTATGACCCTCAAACCAATGAGTGGCGGATGGTGGCTTCCATGAGCAAAAGACGCTGTGGTGTTGGAGTCAGTGTTCTAGATGATCTCCTCTATGCTGTGGGAGGTCATGATGGTTCCTCTTATCTTAACAGTGTAGAAAGGTAGGTATCCATAAGGCCAATGTGCAAAATGTCAACTCTGGATGTTTACACCTGGGTGCAGCTTCTTAAAAAAAGTTCATTTTGCCAGCTGTGTTTCTGTTCTGCTGAACACCTGACATTTATATTACGTTACCTACTTTTCCTCCTCGCTTGCCTACCCCTTCAATGTTGTGTTGGTTTACTGCCGAACTAGGACTTCATGCGTAACAGCTTGTGTCATGTAATCCCCAGCTTAACGAGACAAGATGTAGCCTTTGGTGTAAGGAAGGCATATGTAAGAGATGGGTTTGAGTGTAATTGATGGGAGAAGTGATGATCCTGGTTAACCTTCTTTGCAATTGCTGGTTTCTTTTTAGCTTTGTTGAGGAAGGTGAGGTTACAGCGAGCATTTCTTAGACGTTGAGGGGAAGATCATGGAATTTTATTGTGGAGTGTTAACTAGAGAATTAAGGAACATTGCAGACCACTAATACAGAAGGAAAATAGGTCAGTTTTAGACCTGTGAAAGATGTAAGTCAAACAAGCTTTGTCAAGCTTCCTGTTTCTGGGAGCTGCATGTGGCAATCCGCATGCCTAAAAGCCACGTGACTCAAGCACTCCTAGCACTCTAAATGTTGGCCCTGTAACAGATCCAATGAGCTATACAAATACCTCTTTTGTCCTTGAGCGTCCCCTTCTTCCCACGTATCTCCTTGCATACTCCCAGCTTCCCAAATCATGAGCCTAGCCTTACGCCTCCCGTGTCCTGTGCTTTTCTGCTATGCACTGTATTTCCTTGTCTGTGGATGCCCAAGTCCATCTGGTTCCTTCCTCTTTTATCTCGAAGTGCAGGTCCCAGTGCTGGCTGAGTTCTTTTGTGAACCGCAGAGAACATACAGCAGAGGAACTCTGCTTGCTGCTCTTTGCACAGATGCAAGTTGCCACATGTCAGCCAGTCCCTGGTAACCTGCTGTCTCGTGAAACTGAACCTTTGATCTTCACTTTGAATCGTCTCAAGCCGCAGTTTGAACATCCCTGGAATAACACGTATTGAATGCATTGTACCACTTCTGGGGTTTTACCTAACTTACAGATAGCTGTGTTGCAGTTTAAGCTAGAGATAGGCAAGTTTCACTGCCTTAGTCATTTCCAGGCACAGAAGAATCTGAAGTATGCCTAGCCAAGCAATTTTGTGCTGTTTGGTGTGTTCTTCTAGGTACGATCCAAAGACCAATCAGTGGAGCAGTGACGTGGCTCCCACCAGCACCTGCAGGACCAGTGTTGGAGTAGCGGTTCTTGGAGGCTACCTCTATGCTGTGGGTGGCCAGGATGGTGTCTCTTGTCTCAACATTGTGGAAAGGTATTTTTTTAATCTTAAAAAAAAAAAAAAAAAAAAAAAAGATGGGGCACAGGGAGAAGAGGGTCTCTTAGAAGGTGCATTTGATGCTGATGAGCTGGAGAGTGGGGTAAGTACTGTACAAATCTTATGTGGATTTTTCTTTGGAGAGAATAAGGTCAGTCTTCCTGTCCCTTTGTGAAGATGTTGACACTTCGCTAAGCTTTGCCATTTATTCTTTTGCCAGGTATGATCCCAAAGAAAACAAATGGACTCGAGTGGCTTCCATGAGCACCAGGCGCCTGGGGGTTGCAGTGGCTGTGTTGGGAGGCTTCCTCTATGCTGTGGGAGGCTCTGATGGGACTTCTCCTCTCAATACTGGTATGCCTTTTGCTGTCCCTCATTGCAGTCAGCACGTGTCATTGTCCTGTTTGTCCTTAGTGTCCCCAGATGGCTATTAATCATGTTTGCTATATTTTTTTTCTCTTTTAAACATGATTTTTACCATACAGTACTTCACATTTTAGGCTTGTGAGCCCCTATTACCTGGTTGTGTGTTGTTTTTTTTCTCAGTGCTGCATTTGGCAGTGTGTCCTGAATAAAATACTTTGATTTGCATAATAGTTGCAAGCACATCTTTTTTTTTTTTTTTTTCCCTGCAGTAGCCCTTTTCTGCTGTAGGAAGGAAGGTGCCAAAGGTAAAACTACTGCAAGATGGTAATGCAGGTCAGTTTGTAGCATTGTCAGCTCACTCTTGAGTGAAGATGCTGAATGTGATTGACTCAGGACTGGAGAGAGAATAGCAAGCCTTCTGTAGAAGAAAGGCATTAGAGTGAGAGATAACAAACTGATCCATCATATTTTTGGTGTGTGGAAATTGCAGTGTCTTTACAGATAGAGCAGTACTTTGGATGCAGGTTGAAAAGTGCTAACCCCCATTGCCTGCCAACCCTGTTGTCCAAAGATGCGTTGTTTTCTCTGCAGTGGAACGCTACAATCCCCAGGAGAACCGCTGGCACACAATTGCCCCCATGGGGACGAGGAGGAAGCACCTAGGCTGTGCGGTATACCAAGACATGATCTACGCTGTGGGCGGCAGAGATGACACGACAGAGCTCAGTAGTGCCGAGAGATACAACCCTCGAACCAACCAGTGGTCTCCTGTTGTGGCCATGACATCCCGCCGAAGTGGAGTGAGTTTGGCTCGGTTTGTTTGCTTGTACTACACAGTACATGCGTGGTGAGAGCACAGGGTAGCGTCATCTTGGGAGGTTTCTCTTTTGCTTCCTCTGTACCTTCACCTCTGTCCTTCTGTGAGGAGAAAGTCTTGCAAAAAGTCGGACCTCTTTAGCAAGACTAGTGAACGAAGCGATGGTTGTGCCATGCCATAGACAGCTTTTTAACATGCCTGAGGATGGGGAAGCAGAGTCATTTGAGGGTCTTGTTAAATAGTTTTGACCTTTTATAAGGAGTCATCTGCTTAGGCCTGAAACAGAAGCGTTCTTTAGGTTTTTGCTTGGTGTGAGATACTGTTAAAGACGACTATGAAAGTTAGTACCTGAGGCTCATCCTGCAATCCACTTTGGATGAATTAGGAGAAGAGCTGGGAAACTGCGCAAGTACATGTTTAGACACAAACTTCCAGCCAAGCTTTTTCATTGCCTTGAGACGTGGGTGGGAACAGCGTTTCTGGGCTTTCACTTAGTATGTCGTGTCTGTTCTCTGAATCCTGTGAGTATGGGAAGTGACAGCATGTTCACATCAACTGCTAATCTTCCTGCTTTCTGTAGACATGTGAACAAAAGATTAACATAGTGTTTTAAGTAGTCATCGTGTTTGGGCAGATGCAAATGTTATGAATATTTATCGTTGGATACTGGATTGTATAGTAAAGAGTGGATTAATTCTGTCTCTGTGTTAGTATTCCAGTGTCTGGTGAGGCAAGTATGACTCATAATGTGAGCAACTGCTGGTTTGGAGGAAGAGAATATGTATTTATTGCCATCCTCAAAACATGTAGTACACTTCCAACACTCTCCTTTTTAGTTACTGATGAGGCGTTGACTTTTCATGAACCTCTTATATATTTGCTTTCTGTAGAAACTACTAAGCAGATGCATCTGTATCTGCAGCCTTCCTGAGTTCTTTCCAACTTCCTCAAAGCCCAAACAAGCACCGTTTTACATTGTGTTCTTGTCTTTTTCTCTGTTGTGCCACAAGATATTTTCACTGGAAGTGATCTTCCTAAACCACAGAATTGTTTGAGATTCCAGTGAGTCTCTACTTCAGCAGAAAGATGAGAGAAAGATGGGAGGCTGAGGTGCTAAGAGATGTTCCAAACTCCAGCCTGAGAGGAGTAGGTCAGAGGCTTACAGATGGTTCTCGTAGTTCAAGCAAGCGTTCCAGGCTGTAGGCTGGTAAATACTGTGATGGGTGTGTGTCATACTTTGTCAAGAATTTCAGTCCAGAACATGGTAAGTTTTGGCTGATAAAGGCTTAGGTTTTCGTGTATCGGTTATCATGCAAGCAGTTCCAGTTCTTGTAGCTGGTAATAAGAGGAACTTTCTGCTTTCTCTTTGACAGTCTCTATTTTGAGATACATATTTAACTGCTAATGTCTTGTTAGTTTTTAGGCTATTGTGTTTGTCCTTTTTTCCCCCAAAAAAACCTCTACTGCAGACAACTGCTTTTCACCAAACATCCTTACTAAACCCTTTTATTAATATTTTCATTCGAACCCTTCTTTTCAGGACATCCCAGCTAATAGCTACTATCTGTTGTTGTTTTGCAGGTTGGCCTTGCAGTGGTGAACGGACAGCTGATGGCAGTGGGGGGTTTTGATGGCACAACGTACTTGAAGACCATTGAGGTGTTTGATCCAGATGCTAACACATGGAGGTAACTGTTAAGTTTGTGAAACAGTCAAATAGCGATCCCCGGCTCTGGCAGCTGCCACCCAGCTGGGGCTGTCCCAGCCGAACGAGAAATGTGACATACGCCACAGCGAAGAACTCGGCTGTGGCAGCCAGCCTAATGTGTACGGCGTGGCTTGTTGGCTTGCATGGAAGGGTAAGGAGGAAAATCGCATTTTGAAAAATATCTCATTGTGCCATTTACCTTTGGCATCCCCATGCCTGTGACTGTGGTGGCTGAGAAACATTTTCTTGCATATTTCCAATTGAATTCCAGCCGTTGGTTCCATTGTAAGTACAATGGGAGTGAGTTTTCCATAGTTTTCCCATCCGAGTATCCCAACAGATTTAACCAACACTTAATGAATAAAATCTCATTGTACCTTTTGCAGGTAGGAAGATGGTGTATAGATATGTTACTGAGACCCAGAGAAAATAAATGATTTAACAGGCTTGTTGGGTAGCAAGCAGAAGGTCATACCAAAACCTAGTTTGATTTTTTTTTTAAGTGCTGCTTTTGAACATAACAAAAATGGACCACACTGAGAGAGATAGACCCCTTCTGTTTATTTTGGGATGAGTTCTGCTTCCCAATAAAACTAAGCTTGCCATTAGCAGAAGGAGCTCATAGGCATGATGTAGAATTCCACCTACTCATTTTTTGCTTTCAAGCTGAGGCTCTGTTTTCCAGATCCTTTAGGAGAAGCTGAAACAGAACCCTTTGAGCATTCTTTCTCTTTAAATCTGCAAGACAGTTAGAAGAACTTAATCTGATTTACAAACTGAGAGGAATAATAGGTCGCCCAGAGAAGCTGTGGCTGCCCCCTCCCTGGCAGTGTTCAAGGCCAGGTTGGATGGGGCTTTGGGCACCCTGGGCTGGTGGGGGTTGGAATTAGATGGTCTTTAAGGTCCCTTCCAACCCCAGCCATTCTATGATTCTACGGAACTGCCAATCAAAAATACGTACTGAGCAGAAAGGCTATTTTTTTTTCCTATTTCTTTTCTAGTTGTAACTACGCTTGAAAGCATTTGCCTGTGTATTTCTTCCCAAGTCTAGTTAGTATAAAATTTCAAGCTCCTGCAGGGGTGGGGAGTAGAAAGAAATTCATGTTCTTATTTCTTCCAGCCTAGTAATACTAGTAGAGTAACCCTTTCCTGCTGAGATAAGCTGTCATAAGAAGCAGTGGAGGAAGTTCCCATTGTTTGCTGAGCTATGGACAATGCCTTTTGAGCTGCTGAGGAAAGGCAGTTGAGTAGAGAGTAGTATGTACTTCTCATTCCTTAGCTGAATGGTTTCAGCTACTTCAGTGACAGTAACAATAATAAGATGTCTAAAGTTAGGACTTACTGCCTGGGCTAGCAGTCACAGAACTTTAGGAGGTTCTTCAGGGTATTAGCTTGTGGGTTTTTTTCCTTCCCACCGAATCCAGTATAGCGAGTTGACATCTTTGGTCTTATCTTTCTTTTGTTAGCTGAACTTACTGCTCTGTGAAGGACTTTCTTTGGGTAGCCCAACTGAGAAATGCTTCCGACACAATGCGGGTTTAACAAATCGCGTTGGTAGGAGTTATTTGGAGACCTTGCTTCTCCTGTTTCTGCCAGCAGACTTTGGTGACATGGAGGGGAATATGCAGCTGAAGTGAGTAGGATGCTGGAGTCTATAGGGATCAGATTTCCATACGAACTGGAGGCACCGTTCCAGTAACGTATTTTGGAGAAGCAGATGGTGCTTGGGATGTGTTACATCTTGGTTGGATCAGCTGAATTTAGGGTATTAGAAATAGAAAAGGAATTAGTTGTATCGTAAGTAGCAAACCTATATCCTTGCTCTTGTGTTACCCAAAATACAGCCCGAGGTCAGCTGCAGCCTGCGAAACTCTCTTCTGCTGTGCACATTACCAGACAGGGAAAAAGCAAGTGATTACTTGAGTAACTGAAAACTCTAGAGAAGCAGTTTCTGTTTTGAGAGAGAAAGGCGTGAGCAAATACAGCTGTTTACCTTGGAAGTATATAAAGTGACCGTGACCCGCCTACCTTGTCATGGTCCGCTTTAACCAGCGGTTAACAATGGTGTAATTGTGCGTACAGGGGCTGGTTCAGTCTTTCCTGTGGCAGCTCCGTGAAGGAGCTGAACCAGTGTCAGCACTGAAACCTTGTCTTTGCAGGTTGTACGGTGGGATGAACTATCGGCGGCTGGGAGGAGGAGTAGGTGTTATCAAAATGACACACTGTGAATCTCATATATGGTAAGCATCAAGACGGGGGGAGACCCCTTGGTTCTCATTCCTAGAAAAACTGAAGAGACTTGTTGACACTGGACCTCTTTGCAGCTCTGGTATGAACGGTCTAGATCCAATGTAACTCTTTGCCGGTGACTCTTTCTATGGAATTATAAAAATGACTTCTGTGAGAGTGCCCAATGGGAGACCACGTCAGACTCCAGGGAACCACTGGACAAAAGTAGAAGCGTTGCTTATGTCCGTATTTTTTTCTAGTCTACATTTTTGAATAAACCAAATGGTAAAAGGTATTGTAGCGTAAACAATGCTGATGTAGAGACCACGTGCTGTACTGGGAGTCTGGCAAGGAGGAGGGTTTCCTGCTTTCCCTCCTGCTGTGAGCAGTGGATGTGGCAGCTGTGCGGTGGGCGAAAGAGGAAAGTGATACAGAAAAACATTGCTTTTGCCTTATTTACAGAGAGCTTCAAAAAAAAAAAGTACTTGACCTGCAAGGTGCCACCTTTTGCACAGAAGCTTTTCTGTGCACAGAGTATATTTATTTTTTCATTTAATTTGTATCATGTATTTTTCTTTGTATCGCTCACAGCGATAATTCCAGCTTTTTATATACATATATGTGTGTGTATATATATGTATGTGTGCGATCTGAGTTTGGACAAGCTGGTGGTTAGGGCAGGGCTATGTCCTGCCAGCTGTTGTGGTTCCAACCCTTGTGGTATGTTTTAGGGTCTCTTAGAGTACAGGAGAGCTATGAGGATGGGTGCCCTGAATATCTTTTCAGTCTTGCTGGAGGCAAGAAGTAGAACTGGAACTCTTATCTATCGACTGAATCAGTGAAGTGCCCAGAAAGGGTGAGAGGGAAAAGGATTTTAAGTGATGCCTTTTTACTGTACAGTGTATGGTACAAAAGTTCAGCTTTTGTCTCTCCCCTTCCCTGTATATGAACCTAGAAACAACTAGTTGTCATTTACTTATAAAGCCCTTTTTCTCCCACTGCCTGCTAGATTGGGGTTCTTCCCTGAAGCTGGGACGCAGGTATCATCTGTTAATTCCAACTAGCCTAGATCAGCTCTCACTCCTCAGGTTCTTGCTAGAATGGCAGACCCGCAGCTGGCTCCTGCTGAAAAAAGGCTTAGACCAGTGTCATCTTCGCTGCCCTCTTGTCTGTGTCCTCAGAATACCTGTCGTAAAACACTGATGAGATGGTACTCTCTCTTTTAGTGATTTTTATGTCCTTTGCGTGTGTTTAAGAGCAGGCAGAGGTATGAAGCTCACTAAGGAGTTTGGAGGGGCGGGACTATGAGTAACTGTTATGTTTCAGTGACTGCAGAGGCACCCTGGGCTGGGGGGAGAGGAGGGAGGAACTCAAAGGTTCCGGTAGTTTGTACTGTAATTTTTACCTAGTATGAAAGAATGACCTTTTGCACCTGATAAAACTTTGGACCTTACTAAATCTGATTTTAAAAGCATAAGAGGACTGTAAATTCTCAAGATAAAAAAGGCAGTGCTGGCATCTTAAGTTCTTTAACTTCATAGTTTGAGTCACATAACTCAGCATTTTAATGTGCTTGAATATAGTAAAAATTACACTACAGTAATAAATGGGTCATTAAAACTTTTTTAAAAGCCCCTTTTCCCCTAAAGGTTGGTATTCTTGTGTTTACATATGAAGATCATTTGCACCTTTACAAGGAAAACAAGTATTCTATAAACAAATGTTTACATGTACCATTTATGCTTTTTTCTAGCATGAGTAACTTGTATAAATAGTGCTATCTTAATAAATTTCTTCTATGCTGTTCTTTGTTTGTTCTTTGGGTGAAAGCTGAAGACTGTATTTTTATATAGCTTGTGTGGATGTAGATGCTGGGTGGTTTTTTCAGATACCAGTCCAAGTAAAACTGGCTTAAAACTGTTTGGTTTGCTGCTTAGAAGCACATTTCTTCCAGAAAAAGCTGGTTCTGAAGTACCTGTATTATCTGGCTAAATCTCATGCTCTTAACTGCAGTTATCAGTGGGGCTTATACCCATTTGCAGTAGCTAGGCTGTAGTAGGTAACACCACGTACATAGCAAAGCAGCACTCTTGAAAGCTGCGTATGGCTGTAGTTCATAAATGTACTCTTACTGGAGTGTCACATGCTGTGACAGTCTCTGTTCTGAAGGCAAGGAAAAGGTTAAAAGAGGCTATATGGAATTTGGTTTGAGATTATTTATGCCAATTTGTTTGAAAATGCTTAGCATTAGTTTTAAAACTAACCCCCATGGGCGTAATAGCCCTGTTTTCAAACCAAATGATTATGTCAGACCTTCTACTCCTGCTATATCCAGTGTTCCTCTGAATTGAGATAAACTTGTCTAAGATGTTTCATAAAAGGAAACTAAAGCACCAAAAGTGATAGTTTAAATAGCTGCTGAGCTGTCAAGACCTTCAGAAGATCACATAACTGCTTCTACCGGGGTAAGAGTTACCACTTTACAGACTGCAACCTTTACAAGCAAAAATAATCCATCTTCAACTAGTAAACAAAAACTAAAGCCAAGCACATAGTTCTCTGGCTAGCAGTTCAGTAAGGTAAGCTATAGTTGGAAATAAACACAAGTATGTATTTAATCAGGCATAGGTGGTCTTTACTTTGCTCACGATCGATCCATTTGGCAAAAGATGGTAAATACTTTATTTAGTACTGTAATACAAAAATTCTAACACTTAGCATGCACTTACTCTACTTCCTTCCTGCTCATTTAAGCTATAGCCAGGCCCTGTGCACTACCTGCTGCAGAAGGGAGAGATCAGGTATAAAATTATATGGCCCATAGCTCCAACCCTGCAAGCCCTCTGGCCTACAAGATGACATCCAAGACAACAAACATCAGGCAAAGCATACTAAATACCTAGCTTATACACAGACCTCAATTTCCGATCTATTAACTTGCCTGAGAGAACCAGCAGGCTGGACCTACAAGTTAGCTGTCCGACTCGTGCTGTTCACCTTAGCCCAACCGGGATATGGGTGAACACTTCATGACTGTCACCAACTGGCCGTAGCAAGCTAGAAAGGAAGTTAGACCTGGATTTTTCTGTGCTGGGTTGTAGAGCATGCATCCTTTCCTAGGGGTGCTTTACTTTGCATTTAGACTGGCACAAGAATTGACAGTTTAGCCAACACTACAGTCTGTATACCTAGTTAAGTGAAAACCAAACTGTTATTTGAAACAACAGAAACACCTGGCAATATGCTGCAACCGAGAATTGGCAGAGTTTTGTCTCTTGGCCCTGGCTGATACCTACACGTAAATGAACAGAGTGACTATGATAAACCAAAGGTGCTTAAGAAGCTATTAGCTGTTTGTACTGTAGCCCTTCTTTAGGGCAAAACATCTGCTTGTCTTTGTGCATGATGTTGAATTACAGCTAGTTATGGAGTTGAGTGCAGGAGTTATCATCCAGCTTTAGAGAGCCAACATGAAAGGCGAGAAGGTGCTGCAGGAATAAATTTCCAGTCAGTTTCTGAGCATGCATCTTCCAACAGCAAGTCTTTTTAGCCTGAAGATTTACTGTAATGACTCTCATTGTATCTGAGAGATTGCTAGTTCTGTCAGTAGCATCAGCACTCCAGTTAGGTATTGGCTTTGTAGAAACTGTAAGGAAAAAAGAAAAAGAGCAGCATGTCAAAACAAGAATTGCAGTTGCCAGATTTCCACACTCATCAGTGGCTGGAAACCTCCTGCCAAGTGTTCCCTGTGATTAGTCACCTTCTCTGTTGTTTGCAAGGTACCACTATTTTGACCATGGATATGGAGAAAACACACATGCCTAGAGGCCGTTCCCTTCAGAGCCCTCTGATTTCTGCTCCTGTCCCATGTGAAGCAGGGTACCTAAGAAACACCCTGCACCTACTCCAGCTTTCTGGAAGGTGAGCGTGCTATCACTGCTGCTCCTTCGGCTACCTTCCTGGCCTTCCTACCAAGGGAGGGAGGAGACTTTGCCAGTTTCCTGAAATATTCATATTTTCCCATCTGAATAGCTGACTTGACCTCATTACCCCTATTATGGAAGGGCCATAACTGAGTTTACACACTTTCCAGAAGAGAACCCTTCTTCAGAAAGCCTACTCAGTTGAGTATCTCTTGTGTTTACTTACTTGTGACATAAAAGTTATTTCAGCCCCTTTTAAACGACTGCAGGTAAAAATAGGCAGTGTAACACTAACGTGTAGTGGTTTGCAATTGTCCTACTAACGGCTGAAATTGTTACGAGATGCTTCGCAGCAAAGCTTATTTTCTTTCATTTGATGAACTTGTGCTCCAGGAAGAGAGGTGCATGTTGCAACCTCTAACATTCCCTCTGTACCCAGAACAACAAAGTCAGCACATCGTAAACAGTCTAAATTTAAGCAATTGCAGTTGTACAAACTGTTCTTTAACTCAGAATACCATACTGTATTCCTTGAAGAAACCTGAGGAAGGATTAATCCTCCATGGTTCTGAAGCGTATTACTGTAGGGAGGCCAGCGCCTTTATGAAAAGCTTACAAGTGAAGTAGTTTTACGCAAGATGTTTTGACTCGTAAGATCATCCATCTTTCAGCTCGCCCACACAGCAGTTATTTCTAAACAGCAGGTTATATTTCTCTTCTGCCTGTGTCTTAACTGCAATACTAGAAAGCTAACGAACATTTTTTTAAAAAGGTTTTCAATTAAGTTTGGGATCTTTTTAAGCCTAAGTTTTGGCCAATGGGCAAAGAACCTTGTTCATAGCACAGCTAATACACCTATTTCTGACTGGGGTTTCTAGCTTCTGCTAGTAGGGTAGGCTAGGATTAGTAACTTCTGCTGCAACACAGTAGTACAATACTGCATGAATAGCTGCCCCAACTCCAGAACTAATTATGGCTAATAAGAGCTGAGGGTTTAACAACTTTGTAGGAGCTTATGCATAAGAAACATGAAATCCATTTGTGGAAGTAAGGCATTTCTAGACAGGTAGAGCCATTTTTCTGTCCAGCATTAGTAGGACAACGTGCTACTTCAAACCTCACCTTTATAATCCCGTCACAGTGTGCTGAGGCAATTGCTGTAGAAACTTTCACCAGTTTTGTAGCTGACAAATGGATCTTAAAGTGTCTGTGGAAGTGAGAGTAAAGGCAGTCCATAAAGATATCCACCTCTTCTTGAGTGATCTCTCCTGGAGTTTTTTGGACTGTGTCCCACAGAGCTTTTGCATCCTCTGGATGAATGGCATATGAAATATCCAGAGGCTGGGGCAGACGGGGGACAGAGAAAACAAGTTCCATGGCAGATGCAGCTTTGTCCACTTTGCATCCAGTCCACATAGCTGCCATCCAGCTGAGGTTGAGAGGGCTGATGGCTAAACGGCGGAAGCAGCAGTCAAAAGTCTTCTGAAACCAACTTCCGACAATGGAAGTGTAACTCTCTGCCCCGTTAGTAAGAAACAGAGGTAAACAAGTGAAGTCCTCTGGCACGTTCTCAGAAAAATCATCTCCGGACACAGAGCAGAACCAGCCTGACCATAACAGTTTCTCTTCTGAGGTTTTTGGGGAAGCTGGTGATCTCGAAGAAAGCTGGGATGGGGAAAAGAAGTATTTGAATGTTACAGAGAAAGTTTGGCTTTTTTTAGCCAAAGATGATACTTGTTTTATCATTTCAAGTGTTTGGTAGAAGATTTTTCTCAGGACCTCGCACATAACATTCTTTTCTGCAAAGCTCATACAGTTAGTCTATCTGACACCCCTAAAAGATGCGCGCAATTTTGTGGAAACGGTGGGAAAAAGCACTTTTTAATTCATTAGGAGCAGTCCTGAAATCTGAGTTTATGCTGCTTAAGAAGAGCCAATCCATAGTACATCCTGTAACTGTTGACATATAGAACCTGGCATTTCAGTAGCATATTTCACTTAAGGCAGAGCATTTCAGAAGTGTTAATTAGACTTGAGCTGTGGACAAGAGGAAGAATTACACCAGCTTTGTCCGGGAAGCTAAATAACCTGTCTAAGTTCTTGCAGTGAATTGGCTGCTGAACTGAAAAGTTAGGCAAAGATTGCTCCTTGCAGTCTTACTCTGATCTTGTCAGAGAGTTGAACTCAGAAGTACAATTAAACGTATCCGTTGCTTATGAGATACTCTGTTAAAAATAGACAGGACTCATTAAATCTCAGCAGATACTGGAGTAGTTATTCCATACAGCTTGGGTGGAAGGCTCCTTACCTGCACAAGGATCGCAGCATTGTCGCGGTCGCTGCCTCTCAGGTCCGGAAGGCTGGAGATGGCCACTTTGATGTCCAGCTCCAGCCCTATTTCCACCGCCAGTCCTTTCTGCTTCTCGGCAGCAATGACAGCGCTGAGCAGTCTGGCGTAATCCCTCAGGTGAGCGTCAGAGAATCTGTACAGAGGGGTCACGCTGTATAAGGTCCACTGCTTGCGCAGCAGAAACGCTGTTCTCTGGGGATCTGTGTTTTCCTAAAACACAAACCACCCAACAAAAGTTAAGAAAATAAGATTAAAGCCCAACAAACAAGGGTGGCTTCTCCCTTCAGGCTTGCAAAGGGTCCCCTGGGTCCACACGGCCCGGCAGCGCAGCGGGAGCGGTGCCGGGCAGGGGGCGGGCGCGCTGAGGCG